>JAJOOH010001848.1:0-15000 GCA_029582605.1 Solanum gracilifrons | reverse complement strand
ATCCATCAAGACAGTCCCAAGGAGCCACAAAGTGATGTGGAAAAACACAATCTAATCCCAAAAGTTGTGCATCCTTTACCCAAAATATCTCATCTATTTCCCCAATGCCTCAAGAAGAAGAATGAGGATGAGAAGTTCAAGAAGTTTTTATCAGTGTTCAAGACATTATTGATTAATCTCCCTCTAATGGAACCATTCTTGGAAATGCCGGGTTATGCCAAGTTTATGAAGGAGTTAGTCACAAAGAAAAGGAGCTTGGATTTTGAGACAATCGAAGTCTCTCACAGCTGTAGTGCGATTATGACTAAGGAGCTGATAAAAAAGAAAGAAGATCTTGGGTTCACCATCCCGTACACCATAGGCATGCTCCAATTCGCCAAAGCCTTATGCGATTTGGGAGCAAGTATAAACCTAATGCCATATGCAATCTATAAACAACTCGGTTTGGGTGAACCAAAAGCTACAACAATGAGACTCTTGATGGTGGACCGATCAATTAAACATCCAGTGGGGATACTATATGGCATCTTGGTAAAGGTTGACCGATTCATTTTTCCGGATGATTTTGTCATTCTCGATTGTGAAATAGATGCTGAAATCTCAATTATTTTGGGAAGGCCATTCTTGGCAACCAGGAAAGCATTAGTGGATGCTGAGAGCGGAGAGCTGAAGTTGCGGGTAAATGAATATGAAGTAACCTTTAATGTTTGTAAGTCAATGAAACATCTGAGTGATATTCATGTGGTTTCTACTGTTGATGTTATTGATGAGACAGTGGCTAGTCTAAGCCATTTGATGTGTATGAGTGAGCCGCATGAGGCCGTGCTTGCTAACTATGATGCATTCGAAATTCAAGGCTACGATGAGGTAGTAGCCATTCTTTCAGGCATGAGGGAATATTCAAAGACTCCATTGAAGTTGGACATGGATCTCAAAAACCGTGAAAGCCCTCCCGCAAAGCCATCAACAAAAGAACCACCGAATATTGAGCTGAAAGTACTTCCCTCCCATCTCTGATATGCCTTCTTAGAAGCAAATAACACCTTACCAGTGATCATTGCAACTGACTTGCTCGAATGGCAAGTAAAATTGCTCCTTGATATGTTGAGAAGGCATATAAAAGCTATAGGTTGGACTATCAATGACATAGTGGGCATTCCTCTCGGCATTTGCACTCCTAAAATTCATCTTGATAGTAATTGTAAATCGAGTGTTTAACATCAGCGTAGATTGAACCCACCGACGCAACATGTGGTGAAAAAGGAGATAAGAAAGTGGTTGGACGTAGGTGTGATCTACCCTATTGCGGACAACAAATGGGTAAGTCTGGTGCAATGTGTACCAAAAAAGGGAGGCATCATGGTAGTCCCACATGAAAAAGGGGAGCTTGTATCTATGAGACCGGTGACCGGATGACGAGTATGCATGGATTACCGGAATTTAAACTCGTGGAACGAAAAGGATCACTTTCCCATGCCATTCAAGGATCAAATGCTCAATTGACTTTCAGAGAGAGGTTGATATTGCTTCTCGGATGGGTATTCCGGTTATAACCAAATTTCCATTGCTCCGGAAGAGCAATATAAAACCACCTTCACCTACCCATATGGAACTTTTGCCTTCAAACGAATGCCGTTTGGATTGTTTAATGCTCCGGCAACATTTCAACGTTGCATGCTATCTATTTTTGCTGATATGGTGGAGGATTCAATGGATGTCTTCATGGATGACTTCTAAGTTGTGGGTGACACTTTTGAAGCATGCTTAGCACACTTAGGGAAAAGTTCTCCGAAGATGTGTGGAGACAAATTTGGTGCTAAATTGGGAAAAATGCCACTTCACGGTTAAGGAAGGTATAGTTCTTGGTCATAAAGTTTCGCAAAGAGGGCTAGAGGTTGATAAAGCAAAGATTGAAGTGATTGAAAAGTTACCACCACCAATCTCGGTGAAGGGTATTCTTAGTTTCTTGGGACATGCCGGTTTTTACCGGAGGTACATCAAAAACTTCTCAAAAATTGTACATCCCTTTTGCAAACTATTGGAGAAGGAGGTGAAATTTCACTTTGATGATGCATGGTGGCTTTCAAGCGCTTGAAAGAAAATTTGATCTACACTCTGATTATCATTTGCCCTGATTGGTCAGAATCCTTCGAAGTGATGTGTGATGAAAGTGTCACAACTCTAGGTGTCGTGTTGGGGAAAAAACATAGAAAACTATTTCACCCTATTTATTACGCAAGAAAAACCCTAAACGCTCCTCAATGTAACTATAAAATTGCAGATCAAGAATTACTTGCGGTAGTATATGCATTTGAGATTTTCCGAGCATACTTGTTAGGCACTAAAGTGGTGATTCACACCGTTCATGCTGCACTACGTTATCTGATGGCAAAGAAGGATGCCAAGCCAAATTTGATAAGGTGGGTACAGTTGCTGCAAGAATTCAACTTTGAAGTCAAAGATAGGAGAGGTTGTGAAAATCACGTGGCGGACAACTTATCAAGGTTGGAAGGGAAAGAAAAGGACGAACTAGAGATCGACATAAGTGATGCCTTTCCCGATGAACATGTATTCGCTGTAACTCTCTAATAATCTCCTTGGTATGCTGATTTTACTAATTACATAGTGTGTGGATTAATGCCGGAAGAACCGAACCTCTACCAACAAAAGAGGTTCTTGTTCGATGTTAAGAAGTACTTTTAGGATGAACCATATTTTTTCAGAGAGTGTGCAGAACATATCATTAGGAGATGTGTTTCGGAAGAAGAAGCCATCAAAATTCTCCATGCTTGTCATGCATCACAATAATGGTGGTGTACGTACAACTGCTAAAGTACTCCAAAGTTGCTACTACTGGTCGTCCCTCTACAAAGATTCTCATAAGTTTGTTAAGAAGTGCACTTCATGTCAGAAACATGGTGGAGTGTCCAAAAGACACGAGTTGCCTCTTACGCCCATTTTAAAAGTTGAGCTATTTGCTATTTGGGGAATAGATTTCATGGGCCCATTTGTGAGTTCGTTGGGTAATAAGTATATCTTGGTGGCTGTAGACTATGTTTCTAAATGGGTGGAAGATGTTGCACTCCCAAACAATGAGGGGAAAAGTGTTGTTCAATTCCTGAAACACTACATTTTTTCTAGATTTGGTACTCCTCAGGCTATTATTGGTGATGGAGGATACCACTTTTGCAACAAGTGGTTCTTAGCCGCATTGAGTAAGTATGGAGTGAAACACAAAGTGGCAACTCCGTATCATTCCCAAACAAGCGACCAAGTTGAAGTGTCAAATTTGGAGATCAAAAGCATCTTAGACAAGACAATGAATGCAAATAGGGATGATTGGTTTCAAAAGCTTGATGACGCGCTATGGGCCTACCGCACCACATACAAAACACCAATCGGTATGTCTCAACATTAGCTAGTTTTCTGTAAATCTTGCCATCTTCCAGTTGAATTGGAACACAAAGCATTATGGGTATTAAAATCTCTAAATCTGGACTGGATAAAGATTTCAAAAGAGAGAATCGAGCAGTTAAATGAGTTGGAAGAATTCAGGTTCAAGGCTTATGAAAGTTCAGCCATTTACAAGGAAAAGATGATGAAATGGCAAGATTCTAAGATCCTTAATAGGGAGTTTAGAGTGGGAAACTGAGTGTTACTTTATAACTCTCGACTTAGACTCTTTTCGGGAAAGCTCAAGTCCAAATGGGCAGGGCCGTTAAGAGTGACACGAGTGTTCAAAAATGGTGCCATCAAAGTAGAATGTCAAGAAGGACCTGCATTCAAGGTGAATGGGCAAAGCTTGAATTTATACTTTGGCGAGTGCCGAGAAAATTCTCTGATTGAGATGGTGTACCTGGAAGATGCTTGAGAGCATTTCCACGTCGTGCCACGACGATAAATAAGTCGCTTCTTGGAAGGCAACCCAAGTGTTAGTATTTCAAATAATGTGTGTTGGTTTTGCAGGTTCAAGAGATTGTGCGAGAAGAAGATACTATTGGCGGATCACCAAATCGGTTCAACGAGCATGATATAGTTTGCCTTATGGACTTAAAAAATGGAGCTGAGATACTGGAACATTCTGCTGGAGGCCTTCATCATTGGGCGCATTACCAATTTTCTTAGGCATTGTTACAAGTCCATTATGCAAAGCGCCGATATGTTCAACAACCTCCTTCATCCTTGCCGATTTGCCCCTTTCTGAGAGTGTCACACACTAGAAGTTAGGGCGATATCAGGATCATTGGGGGAACCACCAAGGAATTTGGTGACTATTTCATTTTCTCGCCAACTAGGTGCTTAGTGAAGATTCCCCGTCACCTTGCTCTACATATTTACATACTAGAACATTGTCTTAATTGTTAGTTTTTATATATATTCTTATTTTATTTGTGGTCGTGTCCGTTCTCTACTCATATTGGGGACAATGTTGAATGCTTTTAATGGAGAGGTGTGTGCTTGGAGAGTCCCTTTCCTTGTGTGTTTAATTGTGGTTGTTCCTGAGTAAATTTGAGTATCAGTTAGGATCAATACCAATGACTTGAATGGTTCTCTTAATCGAACATAAATGAATGTGTGGCTATGATGAGGTCAAATGAAGAAGTTGCATAGACAATATGTAAACTTTTTGCATCTCGTGGTGACTAGCAAATTATCGAGTTGAGTCTCTTGTGATGAATATTGCACGCTAGCGAAAGTGTGGAGTCTTCTTTTATATTGGTGTCAATGCCTTGTGTGATGAGCTCTTACCATGAACTTTGTGTGATGACACTTAGAATTTGCCCCAGTAGTTCGGTTGACTAAGTGATGCAAGATCTTGAAATGATCTTAGGCATCAATTTTGAAGAGTGAAGCAACTTCACATTATACATCTTTTATGACCTACCTTGTGAGTGTGTGAACCTTGCTTGAACCCCTTTTGAGCCTTTTCCTTTTCTTGGAAGAAACTTGAGCAAATCAAACCTCTCTCTATCTATTCACCCATAATCCTCATGAAGTGTGGTGTGTTTGAATAGCCAACTTAGGCCAAAAGCCTAAGTTGGGGTTGTGGTGAAAAGAGAAGGAAAATTAAGAAGTGAAAAGAAGTTCCCCTTTGACCCATGGACTGGAAAAATATGGAACCCCTCCATAAAAAAAAGAAAAATAAAGAAAAGAAAAGAAATGAGGAAATCAAAGAAAAAGAAAAGGAATGAAAAAGTTGTGCAAATTGCATAAGAAATGGGGTGTCCGGTAGTTCATGAGAAGTGAATAATGGGGTGAAATTTGAGCAAGAATGAAAATGCTGAAAAGAACGAAGGAAAGTTGTTCATACCACATTTCATGAGAATAACAACCACTGAGCCTAAATGACCATACCTTTACACTCATCCCCATTTCAAGCCTCGAAATAACCTTTCTGATCTTGAGTGAGCTGAAACAAATGTTGGCTGAAAAATAAGGGCAAACCTATGGGTGAAATCATGCATGTGTTCATCTTTTTTAATGTGAGAGTTGTTTGTGATTTCAAAGCTATAAATTGTTGAATATTTGTGTGTGAATATGGAATCATCTTTGTGTGAGGGCATTTGAGTACCTTTGTTAAGCTTGAACTCACATTTGGAGCAAGTATTGTGAACTTGAGAATATTTGATAATGGTGAGTCCCAACTTGAATCTTTGAGTGCACAATTGTTCCTTGGATGAGCAAGTTTAATCTTGTTGTGTGCATTCATGATTGAGTCTCTTGTAGCACTGTTTGAGACATCCGTTTTGAACTGCTGAACTTGAGTTTTACTTGAGGACAAGCAAAAGTTCAAGTTGGGGATGCTGATGAGTCAAAGATTTGGACTCATTTAGGGCTTTATTTGTACAGGTTTAATGTCCTCAAATGCTTATTTTGTGCCAATATTTTCAAATATATGGATTGAGGAACAAAGCTAAGACATAAATGGGCAACAGACGTAACACGAGGGGAAAATAGAAAGGAAAAATAAGCCTAATGACCGTCGATGTCACTCGGTGACTCGCCAAGTTGCCTCTCTACCGCCTAAAGTTACAAAATGCTGAGGCTGGATTAGGAGTAAATTCGGCGAGCAACAGTACCACTCGACGTGCCGCCGATCGTATCGGCGATGGATGACCAGGTCGCCAAAAGTACTGATGGAGATCCAGATGAGTGCTGATTGGCGAGATTAAGAGAAGAATGGCGCATCGTGTAATCAAACGGCAATCCCGATCTTGCTCACCTAAATTTACAATGGTTGGACTAAGAAGATGTGAAAAATGAAGGTGAGACGAAGGAAAATCGGCTAGTCGCCGAACGGTCGGCGAAGCCGGATATACTTCGCCGATTGGTCCCAAAAAGCTACACATCAAACTTGTATAAATTGATTTTTGCAAGAGAGATAACGTATTCAGAAACGTGAGGAACAAAAGATTGAGACAAAAAACAGTATTATTGTGGATTTGTAGTGATTTTGACAAGGTTTTTCACTTGTATTTTGTAATAGAAGAGATTTTATTCGATTTTAACTTTTGAATTTCATTTACCCAGTTATGGAAAACATAGAAGGTATTAAATTTCATCTTTTCACTATGCTTGTCTAAAACCCTAACCTTGGGGGGTTTGCTAATGTGACCAATTGCTTATTTTACTAAATGGGTGTTATCGATTATTGATTTTTTGTGTGAGTCTAAAGAGGGTCTAAATTATTATTGTGGTTTAACGTCATTATTGCATATTTAGTGTAGTATTTTTTTGAGTTTTTATGCTTGCTCGAGATAGAAGTATAGAACCAACGTAGTATTTTGGCATCCTTAGTAGTGGGTCTTGACGTTTTCAACTTGAGAAAGTGAAACCGAAGATGAAACCTTTGTATCTAGCTTGAAAGAGTGGATTTGATGCGAACATGGGCTGGTCGTCTTATGAATAGTGTTGAGGTTCGAGAGAACTCAACGAATACAAGGTGATTGTTCGAGAGAAAATTACTTCACATATAGTCCATTTTACCCGCGACTATTCAATAGTGTCGATGATGATTTATACCCATTAAGTTGAATTTGGCAGTTGGTTAGTTAATCCCCCAAGTGTTTTCTAGTTATCTGATTGTTGTTGATAATTTGAAGTGGGTTGGTAACAATATCTTGAAATTTGACCGTGAGCCTCGTAAGTGTTATGTTGCTTAGCTGCAAAGGTCATTGTCATACTTTTCTCTTTGAGTTCAAAGAAAGCTACTTTCTGTGGGATCGACCCCTCAGTTGGTTGGATTATATACTGACTAACGGTCGTTGACACTTAGAATTGGATGAAGTGTCTTTGGAATGTTAATTAACCCCCATAAGCCCGATATGTACACATAATAGCTAAATATACAAGAATGAAGTACCAAAAGTCTAGATCCAACATGAGCAAGTTGGGCCTCAAACCCAGTACCCAATAAATAGGGCCGCCCAGCCCACGAGTAAACTTTTAGGGGAGCCAGTTGCCTAACTAGCAAGAGCAAACTTGTGAGCATAAACATATCAAATCAAAGCCACCCAACAAGCTAGTAAGCTCTTAGGGGCGTCATTCACCTAATTAGAAAGGGTAAACTAGGGGGCATGTCGACACCAAAGATGATCTCCTCATGACCTAACAACAATAGAACCATTGAACGACATCCACTCACAAGAAATAAAAACAAGGCTCCAAGCTTGAACAACTCCAATCCTAGGTTATCTAATTAACCACAGAACCTCTAAAATTGCAACAAGGCCGCATAAATAGGGAGAATGAATAGAAATTTATAAAATCTATGCCAACTCCTCAACTAAGGACCATTCTAACACACTCACGTATGCTACTCCGGTCTATAGGGAGCTAATCCATCCTAAACGACATCAGATAAAGGATAAGGCCTAAAAGACGCAGGTACCACAATTCTAAGGCAACACTAGCCTAATTCTAGAATACGTCCAAATATTCTTAAATATATCATAAAAACAAGAAACAAGTTAATTCACAAGATAATAATAAGCAAATAACCTTGACTAACATAGTACTATACTTGAGAATAAAGTCGATCGTGCCTAAACATGGTATCTAAGAAAGTAAATAATAGAAACTAGGTACCTACCCCCAATTCATTCTAATAAAAAAGAATTTAAACACAAGCTTAGTATAAGAAAATGGAAAAATTTGTAGCCTACCTCTAAGCTGATCGCGCGCGCAACAAATCACAATGCCAAAGCTTTTCCCTTCTAAATGGCGTTAGAATGCTTCCACACTACTAAAAAATTGTCAAAAAGCGACGTTGTCACCTCCGTCTCTTTTTAACCCGACGTATTTCAGAAAGCGACGGACTGTGTCGATAAAACCGACGAACATCATCGCTTAAAGCGACGGACATCATCGCTTTTTTACAAATTGATTTTTTTGAATTTTTTAACAAAAGTGACGGACTCCGTCGCTTTATTTTAATTTTAATTTTTTTATTTCTAAAAGGTGACGCAGTCCGTCGCTTTTCTGGAAATTTTTTTTTTAAAAATCCCAGGAAAGCGACAGACTAAACCACGCTGTCGATCACTTTTTCTGCAATATTTTTTACAGTAGCAACTGGCAATTTCTGTTGCCCACCTGCAAATGCAATTCAATTCAATTCTATACTATTCAGCCCAATCAAATAGACACAATTATAAACAATCTAAACAAAACATAAAACAACAAACTTAAAATAACATTCAAAAGTATGTAAATCATAAATTAAATACTTATAAAGTTTTTCAAAATTCGTTTCAAAATTTGAAAAGTTCATAAATGTCGAGAGATCTAAACTAGGGAGTGAGATCTACATAATCATCCTCATCACTCTCGTCATCGGTGTCATCGGGAGCCAAAGTAGTAGGTCGACGAGCGAGGTTCATCACTTGCTCTTTGATTTGCTGAACGGTCTCACTCATGCTTTGTTGTTCAGTTACTCTTCTCCGCTCCGACTCTGCTAGTGTTGCGGTAAATTTAGCTATTTGATCCGACATAGCAGCAATCCGAACACCGTCAAGTGGCTCGGCTTGACATGACGATCCAATACCTTCTAAGCCTGACTGAAATCATCTAACATCTTTTCGAGAGCCTAGACCATAGCATTTACTCTTGTGTGTCCCCCCTACCACTTTTTCTTTCCAAATCTGGGTGGACAATTCAGGTATCAATTGGACCGAACTATCTAGATTCTCAGCGACGTACTGATGAAAGTCATTCTGTATATTAAATATGAAAATTGACATCAATATATATACATATCATAAATATATTTACTGTTAATATATATTATAAATATTAAATAACTTACAAAAGTTCGTTCGGCCCTTTCTTCCACCCACACATCCGGATCCGACTCATTTTCTTTCTTCCTGACATGAGTCTTCTTGAAAACCTCTGGTTCAATGGGAGTGCGTCCCAATTCTTTTTTCTATATATAAAAACTGAAATTTATAACGATATATATGAATCAACTAATTATTTATTTAAAAGTTTGAATTAGAACTTACTATGTCTCGTGCAATTGTTTCAACCGTCTTTGCACCTCCTGTGTGCAACGAACCACATTTAAGACTGCCTCTAGCCATTTTGGCTTGATCTGATATTGCCTTAAACTTGCCTGTGTTGTAATACTGACCCAATTCACCAAAAACATGAGGCAACATCCAACCGGGACGTTCACCACTATCCCGAACTTTCTTTAGACATCTAGACAGTCTGGTGGATGCTTTTCTCTCAAATGTGGTCCCAATGACCAAATTGTACCTCGACTCCCAAGTACTCATAGTTTGAAAAAAAATTTGAATAACGTTAATTAAATCGATAGTAAAAAAAATTAAAGTATACTAAACTTAACCAAAAAATATATACCTTAAAGTTATTAAACATCGCCTGGCGTATATTGTTTGGAATCTCGGTCCAAGAGTGATAAGCCTGTGTATAGAGTCTTCTAACACAATCTTTTAAAGCCCAGGCAACATCCTTTACAGGATGCCACCTGCAAAACACATAATAAATATGTTAGTTCATGAATAATATATTAAAGTATAAGAAATAAATAAAATAAACTAACAAATAGATAACAAAACAAACTTACGATGATCCATTCGGCTCAATCATGACTGTACCAAGTCTATCCTTCTGGCTAGGAGCTAGAGCAGACATCGTATCGTGTAGTGCAGCACTAGGTGTAGCTGTAGACGAGGGTGATACATTAGGATGCACAAAACGCTGAGTCAATAGAGGCGTACTGGCCATAGCATTTGACTGCTCCCTACTAGAATCTCCAAGCCTCATGGAAGATAACTGAGGAGATGTACATGTGGGAGATGGAGTACCTGCCGATAAGGGGTGTGCTCAACGAATAGCCTATAAAGGTAGGTCCTCGTTGCATCGTAAAGGAAATGCCTGTGAAGTAGATGAAACACCGACTGGTCGACGGTAATTAGGATAATATTGTCGAGGATCCACTGAACCAAACGGAGCAACAAATAAATGAGTATCATGGTTGATGCTCTCTGGCACAGAAGAAATAGATCCTGCAATATCCTCAGGACCTATCGGTCTCCAAGACTTCTTCTTCTTACCCTGTTTAGTCTGGCTAACTCCAAGATGCTCGTGATGTCTATCACCGTCACCACCTTATGACATCTATATGCAAATTTACATGTATATTATATATAAAAATCATAAATTAAATAAAATTAGCAAAATACATTTACATATATACTATTTAGCTTTCATTCTACACTATTCTTCCTCACTTGTTTCAATTCCATCATTCTCCCATTCTTCCTCATCAGTTGTTTCCTTTTTATTATCGTCCCATTCTTCGTCATCAAATGATTCATTTTCATCAGTCTCATATATTTCGTCCTTAACATTCAGTAGCTCATCATCAGATACTTCTTCTAATATGTGTTGAGGATGTTGCAGTGTGGTTTCCAATTCAACATCAACTTGTTGTTGGACAATTGCAACATCATTTTGATACGCCACATCTAAGACATTGCCAATTTCAATTCTTTCCACATGCTTACTTTTTATAACCACCCACCAATCAACTTTCTCTCTATGCAATGGATATGAAGAATAATACACTTGTTTAGCATTTTGTGCAATAATAAAAGGATCATAACTTTTGTATTTCCTGGTGTGTTTAACTTCAATTATATTATGTTGATGGTCCACCTTTGTGGCTCTATGTGATGGGTCAAACCATTCACCCGGAAACAATACAATCTTCTTCTTAGGCCAACCTGAATACCTTACTTCAATAATCTCTTGAATGACACCATAATATTCAATAGTTTGACCAGTACCATCAACATCACCTTCTATGTAGACACCGCTATTATTTGTTTTCTTGTTCCTAGAAACTTCTTCAGTTTGAAACTTAAAACCATTGACACAATACTTATTCATTGTCAGTACTTGAGATTCGGGTCCAAGTGCTACTTCTTTCACTAATTGCAAATGTTGGACACTTGAGTATTCATCGTAAACCCACGTGATTGTTATTTCAAGTAATATAATTTAGTATAACATGAATATATTATTAAATACTTAGTGATTTTACACTTACATAGTTCCTCAGCTATTTGGAAAATTTTGTATAGATGGCTTCATTACCCCATGTGTTTACAAACAAGCTGATCATTTTACATTCAAGTATTTCGTTAGTTAATGATCACTTATTAGTATGTAATTTAATAACATATTTTTAACACTTACTTGAAATATGATTGAATCTCTGGACAATTAAGAAAAATATGTGTCATATCTGATTGGATTTCCATATTAGTGAAGCCTCGGTTTCCACGCTTTTTAGATCCTCGACCATTTTGATTAAATATTGATATCGGTGGAAATAAAGGATCAATATCGCCTTCATCATTGCGATTGGGCCTATTTCTCCAACATGACACATCATTACCAAAGTAATAAGAATAAAAATCACCAATTTCTCTCCCAATATGACATTGAACAAATGATCCTTCAATCCTTCCCCATTGCTTAATCGTTTTCTTCGAACTACCAATTTTTCTGCATGTATATATGTATATATATGTTATTATATAAAAGACTTGGCGAATATATATAACTTAGTGAATATTTCAAATGGATACATCCATCTTGTTTGAACTGGACCTCCGAGGCGGGCCTTTTGTACAAGGTGAATTGGAAGATGCTCCATCACATCAAAGAAACCACATGGAAATATCTTCTCCAACTGAGTAGTAGTAATAAGAATATTTTCCTCTATCCTGTCTAAAATACTCTCCAACAACTTTACAGAACACAAATATTTAAAAATAAGACTTATATCTGTGATTGGTTTTCATATCCTTTCGGGCAGATGGCTAAAAGCGATAGGAATTAAAGTTTCCATGAACACATGACAGCCATGACTTTCTATACCTATCAATTTTCCTTCATTCATATCTGCCCGCTATCCTAAATTCGTAGCATAGCCCTCCGGTATCCTCAATTTTTTAACCCACTCAATAATTTCATGTTTCTCATCCATTGTGAATGAAAAGCTGGCTTTGGGCTTAACTATTTTTCCATTTTGTAATTCATGCAGCCATAACTCTTTTCTCCTACAATATTCCCTTATGTCCATTCTAGCTTATGGATTGTCTTTTCTCTTACCCTTAACATCCATCACTGTGTTAAACAAATTGTCAAAGTAATTTTTTTCAATGTGCATCACATCTAGATTATGTCGTAGCAGATTGTCCTTCCAATACGGCAACTCCCAAAATATGCTTTGTTTGGTCCAATTATGTTCAACACCATATCCAGGAAGTCTAGAAAGTGAAGCTTTTGTAACTTTAGGTAATTGAGAAACTCTCTCCCAAATTTGATGCCCTGTGAGTAATGGAGGTGGGTGGTCACTTTCAACCTTATTTTTCCTAAATGAATTTTTCATCTTTCTAAACTCATGGTCCATTGGCAAGAACTAGCGATGACAATCAAACCATGCATTTTTTTTTGCCATGCTTTAAAGTGAATGCCTTACTATTTTCCATGCAATATGGACATGCTAGCTTTCTAGCTGTCATCCAACCAGACAACTCCCCGTAGGCAGGAAAATCATTAATAGTTCACATTAAAGAAGCACGCATAACGAAATTCTTCTTAGTTGATATATCATAAGTCAAAACGCCTTCAAACCACAATTTTTTGAGCTTATCTATCAATGGTTGTAGATAAATATCAATCAAACTTTTTGGATTACGGGGACCTGGAATAACACAACTTAGAAAGATGTAGGGACTGGTCATGCACATTTCAGGAGAAAGATTATACGGAGTAAGAAATACCGGCCAACATGAATAAGGCAAAGCATTATTAGAGAATGGTGTGAAGCCATCTGAACACAACCCTAATCTAACATTTCTTGGTTCACTAGCAAAATCAGGATATACATTATAAAAATGCTTCCATGCGTCACCATCAGATGGATGATACAACACACCTGGCGGCCTTCAATATTCATGATGCCATCTCAGATGTGGGGTAGACCACATTGATGCATACAACCTCTTTAACCTAGGAGTGAGAGGTAGACAATGCATTGCCTGAACTGGGACCATCTTTCCAGCTGAAGTCCTCTTATAACGCGCATGTCCACAAAACTTACAATTTTCTAATTCACTATCAGTCTTATAAAACAATATGCAGCCATTAACACAATAATGAATTCTATCATACGTCAATCCTAACTTGGACACCAAATGCTTTGCCTGATATATGTTCTTTGGTATGCTAAACTCCGGATTAACTAGTTCACCCAAAAGATCAACCATTGAGTACATAGCAACATTACGAACATTCCAATCTGATTTAATATTCATTAATCAAACCGCAAATGATAAGGCAGAATGCAGACTCCCTTCACATAGTGGACGACTAGAGTCTTCTAATTGATCATAAAAGCGTATTGCTTCTTCATTAGGAGACTTATCAAAATATTGTTTTGGTTCCATCCCACCTCGAACCTCGAAGACATCATTGATCATTTCATGAACCCTATCATGTTCAACCCTAATTTGGCCATGTAGTTCAACCATATTATATACATCCACAGATATCGAATTATAAAACATACCATCCAATCCATCACTTTCTCCATGATCAATCCATACAAAATATCTAGGCATAAATTCATTATGGTACAAATGAACCATAACTCTATCTGGTTTAAAAAAAATTAAGCACTTAGATGCACTACAAGGACACCTAACCAATCCATTATTCTTGAAAATGTCAAGTGTCATTGTATGTTCAATAAAATTTCTAACACAGTCAATAAACTCAGGTTTCAAACCAGTACCAGTTACATAATGCATATTATACATCCACAAACGATGATCCATCTACAAAAATATAGATATTTAATTATATTATAAATAAAATTTAATAATAATTTTACTAGTAGTAGTCCTAAAACTAGTTTAGTATTGACTTAACCACATTATTTATTTTAACTTATTTAAACAACTTAACAACTTTAACTACTTTGCTTCCGACTTAATACAACAACTAAATCCACCAACTAAACCACATTATTTAGTTTAACTTATTTAAACAACTTAACAACCTTTTAACTTGAACTAGTTTAGTTTTGACTTAATTCCAACAACTAAATCCATCAACAAAATCACATTTTTTAATCTAACTTATTTAAACAACTTAACAACTTTATAACTTTAACTAGTTTAGTATTGACTTAATTCAAACAACTAAATCCACCAATTAACTAAATCACATTATTTATTTTAACTTATTTAAACAACATAACAACTTTAACAAAATCCACCAATTAACTAAATCAATAGGATCAACTAGTGTTGGTCCTTATGCTTAACAAATATATTATTTCTAAATTTAAAGCTAAGTGTCAACACTAGATGGACACAAATCGATCTTGCAAGAAAATCAATTTTGTCATCAATAGGATCAACTAGTGTTGGTACTTATGCTTAACAAATATATTAT
>JAJOOH010001847.1:0-99770 GCA_029582605.1 Solanum gracilifrons | reverse complement strand
TTGTCTCTCCTCTAGAATAGTCCTCTCTCCAGTAGCTTTGAGCCTATGGAAGGCTCTTCGAGTAATAATTCAGAGAAATCTAGGAGTAAGTGCTTATTCAGAGGAGGTATATACCAATTTGGACCTAATCTCTTTTATTCTAGAACGGTTGAAATCATAAAAATTCAATTCTTAGGACGTCTTCCTAAACTTTTGACCAAAGTCATCCATTCAAGTTTCAAATACTTCAAATCTTAGAAACTTGCACAAAACCCAAATGAATGACCCGGTAACTAAAGTGTCAGTCCCAGTAAGTCATAAATGACTTTGGATCTCTACAGGAAAGCTCTAAATGGTAATAAAATAAAATAAAAGAAAATAACTTGGTGGTCATTATAAAAAAGTTAAGGAAGTCATAATAAAACATAAAGTTCCTCTATATATTAATAGTACTATTATCGTTTTCACGTTCATTGTCCTTTCCTATTTGATTCTTATAATTTTACAAAACTTTTATGGACAGAAAAAAGAAAAAAAGAGAAAAAGATTATTTATATGGACATCAACAGGTGAACTTGCGAAATTATGCAACACATGTGAACTTAGGAGATTTTGCATTAAGTGCTCTTGTACAATCGTCTTTTTACCTTTGGGATTTTGAGCTCATAAATCTACAGAGCTGACAACAAAGGTGTTCCCAATTCAAGATTTTGAGGAATTGGAGGGGGACGAGTCATTTATTGATTTATTGAGTGCGCTCCCTAAAGCCTCGGGAAAGAACTCTAGTGAGAAAGATAAGGAGAGGAATAAATCAAAGAAGAGAAAGCACATGAAGAGAGACCAGGAGTGGGAATATATATTGGAAACTGAAAGAAGGCCCAAGGTTGATAAGGAGCTCAAGTTAGATAACTTGAGAGTTCGTGCAGGTGGAGCTTCTTCCAGCTTAGTGCCATCAGAGGTAGGGCTTATTATTGGAGTTCATGTTCTGATTAAGTCTGCGACTCTTACTAGTATACCGCCTGTTGTTGAGGTAGCCTCCGAGGTTTCCTTGAGTGCTCCAAGATTACTAGCACCACTATCTATATTTCAGGATGTACAAGAGCCCCTACATTGTATCTAGACTCTAAATCCTAGCTTCATTAAAATACCCTACTCCTAGTACTATATGTGTTGTGGAATCGTGTCTGTAAAGGAAAAAAAATAATTGCAGTAGTAAAGAGTGATAATATATGTTATAGTTTGTATGGAATGAATGCATCTATGATTATAATGACGAGAGAGGATCTCTCTATGACATTGTATAATATTAGACTTTGTTAATGTTCTTAATCATTCTTAGCTAATCATACACATTTAATCATTGTCTCCTTCAAATTGTACTTGATGGTTAAGGAAACATACACAATTACTCGTTGAGATTTGATTAATTAATACAAATTCTTAATTATGGCAAACAAACGAGACCTAATTCTAATATTCACTAGTATATATCACCTACATGTATTTGTGTTTCTATTGTGTGATATCTTAAGTTAAATTTACATTTAAACTAAGAAATGGTAAGTCTTTTGATCCATCTTTCTTCCATATTATACTTCACACCTTCACATACCATATTTTTACACGAATGGACCAAATAAATCTATTAAAAATCCTTTGACCTAAAAAAACTATCTCAAACGATCTTCTCTAATTAGTTATATGAATAATAACAAGATATCACCATTTCATAGACCAATGAAATGAATAACATGGTAGTTTTGGGATTTGAAAATTTATTACAAGTACTAGTCAAATGGAGCTAAGATTTTTTTGATTTTTCTTCTCTTTGTCAAACAATTTGCTTTACTTTTTCTATTTGAAGAATGCAAGTTCTTGTAAATCTACGTTAAAAAGAGGATTACGATCATCTTACGTTTGGAAAAATTTTAAAAAAGAAATTGTTTCTATGGTGAAAATTAATTTAATTTGTTATAGACCTAGAGGTTGTGCCTACTTATAATAATTTCTTTAGATAAAGAAGCTTTTAAACTTTATACTCCCCAAAAAATATTACATGTTTAGAAAGAAATTTAGATTTAGGATAAAACTTTGTATCACATATACATTGAATTTAGTGAATCTCAAGAGATGCATGACCACAACCATCATTGATATTGTTAGGGAATACATATGATAGATGGACATTCATCTTTTTTTTTCTTTTTTTTTGGTATTCCACTACTTTGATTAACTACTTAAGATATTAATTGATACATACATATAAATTAGTAGCAAGTGAGCATCTATCATCTATTTTTAAACCTGATTCGATTTCCTTAGAAAGAGAAGTTCTGATTAACGATGAAACTTTTCATCTCATATAAAATTATTTAGTGAATCTTAAGAGACGCTTCACCAAAACCATTTCTGATGATGTTACCATGTCCATAAGATTGATGAACACATTTTATTTTTGGGTCATTCTAGCACTGTGATTAAGTTCTTGAAATGTTACTTGAAACATATATCTAAATTACTAGAAAAATAGCAATTTTGAATTATCTAGTGTAATTCCACAAAATGGGGTCTACAGAGAGTAAATATATCTTACCATACAGTACAAATACATCAGGAATAGTTATAGGTCTGACCTAGAAATCTAGTTAGAAGTACAAGTTAGTCATTTTATTTTTTTCCATAAAATAAAAGAAGCTCAAATGGGGAAAACCAAAATGGAATAAACCACAAAAATATCAACTCATATTTATAAGCAATAGTCTTCATCGTATTCTGCTAGCCAGACCATGACCCATTAAAATAAAATTGTTGATACTCCTATATCTTGATGTACAAAATGTTGATATTTCCCACTCCATCCTGTTAATTACCTTTTGATAGTGGATTTTTGATAAATTTGAATTTCATAAATACAACTTTTAAGATTTTAATTACCTTTTAAGAAGATGTTTCCCACTCCATCCTGTTAAGATTTTTTTGATTCTTCTTCTCTTTGTCAAATGATTTGCTTTTATTTTTCTATTTGAAGAATGCAAGTTCTTGTAAATCTAGGTTAAAAAGAGGATAACGATCATCTTACGTTTGGAATTTTTTTTAAAAAGAAATTGTTTTTATGGTGAAAATTTATTTAATTTGTTATAGACCTAGAGGTTGTGCCTACTTCTAATAATTTCTTTAGATAAAGAAACTTTTAAAATTTATACACCCCAAAAAATATTACATGTTTAGAAAGAAATTTAGATTTAGGATAAAACTTTATATCACACATACACTGAATTTATTGAATCTCAAGAGATGCATGACCACAACCATCATTGATATTGTTAGGGAATACATATGTTTGATGCACATTCATATTTTTCTTTATTGTTTTTGGTATTCCACTACTTTGATTAAGTTCTTAAGATATTGATTGATACATACATAAAAATTAGTAGCAAGTGAGCAACTTTCATCTTTTTTTTAAACCTGACTCCATTTCCTTAGAAAGAGAAGTTCTGATTAACGATAAAACTTTTCATCTCATATAAAATTATTTAGTGAATCTTAAGAGACGCTTCACCAAAACCATTTCTGATGATGTTACCAAGTCCATAAGATTGATGAACAAATTTCAGTTTTGGGTCATTCTAACACTATGATTAAGTTGTTGAAATGTTACTTGAAACATATATCTAATGTAACGACCCAGAAAATCAATAGGCTAAACTAGAGCCTTATCGGGGTTGGTATAATTTTAAGTTGGTGTCTAGGTTGATTTAGGATTAATGAGCATGTTTATGTAACTTCCAGAGATGTTTAAAGACCTAACTAAATCTAAAATGAGGAAGGTAAGCATCTAGGATGAAGGTAAGGACATAAACTATCGATAAAGGCTGAAGGAGAACCTTGTTTGCTCTTTGGACAAGTTGGCGATATGCAGCACGGTCGCCCAAGTCACTTGGAGATGCGCCAAAGTGCACTTGGTTTCCTAGTGTGCTGTCCCTCCTAGCCTATGCTACTGGAAAAAAGGGAGAGATGGGTTGAGGGTCGCCCAATGGGTTGGCGATTCGCCCAATAGACCTCCCCATCGCCTAAGTGAGCTACCCACTTGGGGAACTTACTGGAAATAAGGGTGAGCTTAAGGGTTATTAGGCGAGTTGCCTAAGTGACTTGGCACACCAAGGGTGCCAAAGGGCGAGCTCAAGCGGGCCAAGCATAAAAATTAAAGTTTAAATAAGGGCTTTTAAGTAATCTTTCCTAAACTTGAACCAATACTTTTCCACTATTTTCTTAACAAATATATATACTTTTTAAGGTCAAATTTCCTTCAATCTAGTTACTCCCAATTAATAAAATAAGAAACCCAAGAACATCATCCTTCTCTAAAAAATCCTCTCTCTAGACTCAAGAAGAAGAAGAAGACATTGGAGCTAGGGTTTCAAAGTTCTTCCCCAAAATGCTTTGAGTTCCTTAAACAAGGTATGGTTTATTTTTATCCTTGGGTAGCTATCACCCAAGGAGCCCCTACAAATATGTTTTCAACATATCAAAATCCCCCATTTTCTAGGGTTTTCATTCTATAACATGGGTCTTCTTTCCAAAACATTTGCATTGCTTAATTACGTCTGTTTATGGTTTTTTATGATGAATTATGAATATATTAATGGAGAATTGAGGTTTATAATGAGAATTCCCCATAGACCCATGTGTTCCCCATGTTGTTATATCATGAATTAATATTGTGGGTTGGAGAATATTGTGAATATCTCAATTGAATATGTTTATGATGATTAAGCTATTGAATCATGAATTCCATCTATATTATGTAGAAATTGTGTATAGTTGGGTTGTTTCTTTATGGGAATTGTGCATGAGATTGTGAATTGCTTAGATAGTAATGATTCTATATCTATTATGTTGTTGTGGCGTTGATGATAAGATCTTTCATCCCTATACCCTATACACTTGGTTATGAATGATGTATGTATATTTATGAGAAGCTTGTTGTGTTGATTGAAAGGACATTCTCATGATCACAATACGATTATAATCTGAAAGGTTTACGCACATGCTAGTGTTTCTAAAGTGAAAGGAGCATTCTCACTTAAGGAACCTATGAGCTATTATGATGAGATGTTGGCACGAGTTCCCAATGACTGTTGATATGAACTTAAATAAAGGCTAATTATGACTATTAATGGGAATAATGTGTAGCACCGAGAGGACATGAAAGTGAGATGGGGAATTTAACATTTAGCAAGTCTGGATCCCTACTGTACGATATCTCATGAGATGGAAACCTTTTACATTTAGCAAGTCCGGGTTTCTAGTAGAAATCTCCTTGTCCCATAACTATGTGCCCACATAGGTCTTAGCTAGTGGATCCACCTAAATAGCTAGAATGTACGTTCTACCTTAGGAAAGTTGATCACCTCTTTTCGGTGTGGGGGTAGAACACCGAATTCCATGTAGCTCACATGGTCTATGTCAATTAATGCAAGCTTTCCCTAAAGGTTAATGAATGAAATTTGGTAAGGACGTGGACTTTAACTAGGAGTTCTGGAGGGGTACTACTTAGTGTGAGTCGGGGTATGGGACTTCACTTGTACATTGCACAAGTAGAGTCTTAGAGAGGTTTGGGTAAGGTTCTCTTATGATTATGATGACTTATGAACTATGTATGAAATGGTATGTATGAATGTTATAATTATGAATGTCTTCACTTTTATGTATGTTGGTTATGACTATGGTAAGATGATGTATGTATGTTGTTGGTGGCCTAAAGGAGATACTTGGCATTTGGTAGGGTTATGTGATCTTACCTTTGTATTGTACTAGTGTTGCTTTGGGTTACTTATATGCTTGGGTTGGCTTATGTTTTCTTCATAAATGTGCATATTGGCTTTCAAACTTTATAAAGACATGATTTCAACTAAATGTCCCTTTTATGCATGTTTTAAGGATTTTGTGCATGGCATCCATACTTAGTACAATTAATTGTTCTAACCCATATTTTCTACTTTATTATGAGTGTACCGGTCGTTGATAATTACTACTTCATTGAAGGTGAATCCTGGGTCGACTATTCCCTAGGCTTGGTGAGTCCTCAAGTTCGAGGACGAGTTGCTTTGATCCTAGTTTCTTCTATATTCTAGACTATGTTGTATTTCCTATTTTTGGAGACTTATTGATGTAAAGGGCTTTGACCCTATTTGTACTTTTATGTCTAGATGGTGATTGAGGCAATGTCTAGTTCCTACTTTCCTTATATGAAAAAGTTGACTTCTATATTGTAATTTTTTTTATTTTTCCATATTTTTCTATGTCTTTATGCGATGATGAATGCTAAGGGCTTGTATAAGACCCCTTCGGGGTCAAGTACGCCGTGTTACGATAGAAGGTGCTCTCGAGTCGTGATAAACTTGGTATCAGAGCCTAAGGTTTAGAAAGATTCTAGGGTGATGTCTCATGAACCACATCTAGTAGAGCCTTGTTTATAAGTGTGAAGCGCGCCACACTTATGAATGAGAGGATATAAGATGATTAGGAACTTTTCACTTTTTTTATTACTCATTAGTCGTGCCTTGGAGTTTTTACTCTAGTAAATTTTTCTAACCCTTTACCTGTGTATATAGGAATATAAATACAAGAAGAGCGGCTGCAAGAAGAGTGGAAGAGGAGGTTGCCAATGATGAGGGAGTTCCTCTCCAAGGTCCTTCCGGGGCTCAAGTTCCTTAAGCTCCTAATGAGGAGGAGGCCATGACCAATGTGAAGATAGGGACGACTCTCCAAACCTTAACTCATGCTCTAACGGTTCAAGTCACTAGATATTCTAGGGGTCAAGTGAACCCCAATGCAAGTACTACCGCTTCAAGGATAAGGGATTTCACAAGAATGAATCCCCCAACATTCTATGGCTTCAAAGTGGATGAAGATCCACAGGGGTTTATTGAGGAGGTGTTTAAGGTGTTTGAAGCAATGGGAGTGTCTCCAAGAGAGAAGTCGGAACTAGCCGCCTACCAACTCAAGAACGTGGCTCAAGTGTGGCATTAGCAATAGAAGGAAGAGAGGCCCATTAGAGAAGGCCCGATTGATTGGGGAGTGTTCAAGGCGGCCTTCCTTGATGGGTTTTCCCCCCTAGAGCTAAGGGATATTAAAATGCAAGAATTCATCAACCTCTACCAAGGAGGTATGAGTGTGATGGAATATAGCCTCAAGTTCACACAATTGTCTAAATATGCCCCAACCTTGGTGGGGGACTCTTGGGCTAAAATGAACTTGTGATGAATGAATGTAGTTCGGCGATGCTTATTCCAACCATGAAAATCTCACATCTTATGGTTTATGCCGAGCAATTTGAGGAACAAAAGCTCAAGCAAGTGGGTACATAAGTGAAAAGGGTTAGAGTTGATGATGATAATTCATCTAAGGGTAAATTTGAGGTTCAAGGCACACCAGCATTTACGAAGAGGTTTTCTAATCAAGGCACTTCTAGAACTCCTAAGGTCAACAAAGAGAGGGTGCTTACTCCAAAGCCACAAGGTGGTGGTGGTGGTGGTGGTGAAGGTGGTTCTTATATTGATAAACCTAATTGTGCAAAGTGTGGCAAAAAGAATGGGGGCAAGTGTCTTGTGGGCACGAATGAGTGTTTTAATTGTGGAAAAAGTGGGCACATGAAGAGGGATTTTCATATGCAAAAAGTTCAAGGGAGAGAGGGCAAGCAAGTCCCTCTTAGTGGCTGTAACTCCAATGCTCCCAAGAAAAATTGTGTTTATGCTCTCCAATCTAGAAGTGATCAAGAAGGTTCTCCGGATGTTGTCACCGGTATGTTACTAGTATTTTCCATTAATGTTTATGCATTGTTAGACCCCTGTGTCACTTTATCTTTTGTTACCTCTTTAGTGGCTATGAAATTTGATGTACTCCCCGTAAAATTAGAGAAACCTTTTTCGGTTTCTACTTCCATAGGAGACTCGGTTGTTGCAAGAAAGGTTTATAGGGATTTCCCTATTTCCTTGTCTAATAGAGTCACTTTGGTTAATTTAGTAGAATTAGATATGTTGGATTTTGATGTCATATTGGGGATGGATTGGTTGCATGCTTGTTTTGCTTCCATTGACTGTAGAACTTGGGTAGTAAAGTTTCAATTTCGAATGAACCCGTGTTAGAATGGAAGGGGGGAAACTCCATTCCTAGAAGTCGTTTTGTCTCATATTTGAAAACTAGAAGAATGATTTCTAAGGGGTGTATCTATCATATTGTGAGGGTCAAAGACATTGAGTCCGATGACTTACTCGAAATCCCTTCCGAAGGGGAAATACACTTCGGCATTGATCTTTTGCCGGATACACAACCCATATCAATTCCTCCTTACCGAATGGCTCCGGCCAAATTGATAGAATTGAAGGAACAACTCAAGGATTTGCTAAATAAGGGTTTTATTCAACCAAGCATGTCTCCATGGGTTGCCCCGGTATTGTTTGTGAAAAAGAAAGATGGTTCACTTAGGATGTGTAATGATTACCGCCAATTGAACAAAGTCACTATAAAGAATAAGTACCCACTCCCTAGAATGGAAGATTTGTTTGACCAACTCCAAGAGGCGAGTTACTTTTCAAAGATTGACTTAAGGTCGGGTTATCACCAACTTAGGGTGAGAGGGGTTGACATTCCTAAAATGGCCTTCCATACAAGATATGGTCACTATGAATTCTTAGTTATGTCTTTTGGTCTAACAAATGCCCCGGCAACGTTCATGGATCTTATGAATAGGGTATTTAGGCAATATCTTGATTTGTTTGTGATCATCTTTATTGACGATATTTGGATCTACTCAAGGAGTGAGGGTGATCATATGAAACATTTTAGGTTAGGATTGCAAGTCCTCAAGGACCACCAACTTTATGCTAAATTTAGCAAGTGCGAGTTTTGGCTAAGGTCGGTTGCTTCTTGGGTCACATTGTGTCAAGTGTGGGTATAGAGGTTGATCCGAAGAAAATGTATGTGGTGAAAAGTTTTCCTAGACCCCTAAGTCCCACCGATATTCGAAGCTTTTTGGGATTGGATAGGTATTATAGAAGATTTGTAGAGGGCTTCTCATCTATTGCTTCTCCAGTAACGACGTTGACTCAAAAGAATTTCAAATTTAAGTGGGCAGAGGCTTGTGAAAAGAATTTCCAAGAGTTGAAGGATAAACTCACCTCCGCTCCGGTATTGACCTTGCCGAAAGGTACCGAGGGATTCGTTGTATATTTTGATGCTTCGAGGATAGGGTTGGGGTGTGTTCTCATGCAACACAGTAAAGTAATTGCCTATGCTTCAAGGCAACTTAAGACACATGAAAAGAATTACTCGACACATGATCTCGAACTAGCAACGGTGGTTTTTGCCTTGAAAATATGGAGACACTATCTCTATGGGTGCATGTAGACGTGTTTACCGAACACAAGAGTCTTCAATATGTGCTTAGCCAAAAAGACTTGAATCTCCGACAAAGAAGATGGTTAGAACTTTTGAAGGATTATGATATAAGTGTCGTTTACCACCCCGCCAAGGCTAATGTGGTTGCGGACTCCCTAAGTAGATTGTCCATGGATAGTGTGGCTCATATAGAAGATAAGAAGAAGGAAATGGTTCGTGATGAACATTGGTTGGCCCGGTTACGTGTCCAACTAGTGGATTCCAACAAGGGTGGATTTATAGTCCATCATAGTTTCAAATCATCCCTTGTTGTTGATGTGAAGTCTAAGAAACATCCTGATCCTATTCTGATGGAGTTGAAAGAGTCGGTTTTTAATAAGTCAGTTGACGCTTTTTCCCAAGGGGAGGATGGGGTGCTTAGGTAACAAGGTAGATTATGTGTTTCGAATGTTGATGGCTTAAGGGAGACAAGTTTAGAAGAAGATTTGGTTCACGATATTCTTTTCATCCGGGAGCCACCAAGATGTACCCTGATCTACGGGAAGTCTATTGGTGGAATGGCTTGAAAAAGGACATAGCGGGTTTTGTAGCCAAATGTCCAAATTTTCAACAAGTCTAAGACGAACACCAAAAACTCGGAGGTTTGTCCCAATATATAGAAATTCCTACTTGGAAGTGGGAGGAAGTTAATATTGTGGTGGGGTTGCCTCGTACTCGAAGGTAACATGATTCTATTTGGGTCATTATTGATAGGTTGACAAAATCAGCCCACTTTATTCCCGTTAAGACTTCGTTTTCGGTGGAATACTATGACAAGTTGTACATCAATGAAATTGTGAAGTTGCATGGGGTTCCCTTATCTATCATAACGGATTGGGATGCCCAATTTACTTCACATTTTTGGAAGGCATTCCAAAAGGGGCTCGGTACCAATGATAATCTTAGTAACGCATTCCACCCTCAAACGGATGGTCAAGCGGAACGCACCATTCAAACCTTAGAGGACATGTTAATGGCATGTGTTATAGATTTCAAGAGTAGTTGGGACGATCATCTTCCTTTGATAGAATTTTCCTACAATAATAGTTACCACTCAAGCATTGCCATGGCTCCTTTTGAAGCACTATATTATACAAGGTGTAGATCACCGGTGGGTTGGTTTGAAGTAGGTGAGTTTTCTCTAATAGGCCCTGAACTAATTTATGATGCCATTGAAAAAATCTGGCTTATTAGCGAAAGGTTGGAAACAACTCATAGTCGACAAAAATCTTATGCCGATAATAGAAGGAGGGAATTGGAGTTTGAAATTAGTGATTGGGTCTACTTGAAGATTTCACCTATGGAAGGCTTTATGAGGTTTGACAAAAAGGGGAAGTTAAGTCCCCGATATGTGGGCCCGTACCAAATCTTGAAACGTGTCGGGAAAGTGGCATATGAATTAGAGTTGCCAAAAAAATTGGCCTCGATTCACCCGGTGTTTCATGTTTCCATTCTTAAGAAATGCATTGGTGATCCGATGTCCATCCTTCCTTTAGAGTGTTTAGGAGTTGATGACAACCTTTCTTATGAAGAGGTCCCGGTTGAGATTTTGGACTGGGAAGTGAAGAAGTTAAGGAACAAAGAAGTAGCTTCCGTTAAGGTTCTATGGAGAAACCACCTAGTTGAGGGTGCTACATGGGAGGCCGAGGCCGATATGAAGTCCCGTTACCCTCATCTATTTGTTTCTACTCCTATCCAAACTTGAGGTAAGAAATTCCTCTTGAGTTCTTAGTATTTTTGGGAGTCTTGTGTAATGTTTTAGTTTTGCATGATTTCCTTGTATAGGCATGTTCTAGATGAAATTCATGTTTAGTATAAATTGAGCTTTCATGAATTACATGTTTCCCATGATGAATTACATTGTGTATAATGTTGACATATGTGACTTCATGAGATGAGTTGATGAACATATTTAGATATGTTGTGAGGAGATGACTTGTTGGCTTACTATTGTTGTGATTGAGCTTGCTTGTGTTGGAGAAGGTAGTTCCTCCCATGTTTGAATGAAATGGAAATTTTGGTGCATCATGAAGTTGTGGATGTAGTTCCTACATATTGGTGTTGCATTGAGTTTATGATGTTTCCTCCTATGATTTGTACCTTTTGTGATGTGTAGTATAATGGGCTGCTAGTTTTAACTCTTTATCCCCTTTATTATGTTTAAAGTGTCATTCGGGGACGAATGATCCGAAGGGAGGGATAATGTAACAACCCGGAAAATCAATAGGCTAAACTAAAGCCTCATCCTGTGGGTTGGTACAACTTTAAATTGCTGTCTAGGTTGAGTTAGGATTAATGGGCGTGTTTATGTAACTTTCGGAGATGTTTGAACATCTAACTATAGCTAAAATGAGGAAGGTAAACAACTAAGATGAAGGTAAGGACCTAAACTATCAAGGAAGGGTGAAGGAGAACCTTGTTTGCTCTTTGGACAGGGTGGCAATTGGCAACATGGTTGCCCAAGTCACTTGGTTATGCGCCAAGTGCACTTGGTCGCCTAGTGTGCTGTTCCTCCAAGCCTACGCTACTGGACAAATGGGCGAGACGGGTTGAGGGTCGCCCAATGAGTTGGCGATTCGCCCAACAGACCTCCCCATCGTCGAGGTGAGCTGCCCACTTTAGGAACTTACTGGAAATATGGAAGAGCTTAAGGGTCATTAGGCGATACGCCTAAGAGACTTGGCGAGCTCAAGCGGGTCTAGCATAAAATTTGAAGTTTCAATAAGGGCTTTTAAGTAATCTTTTCTAAACTTGAACCAATACTTTCCCACTCTTTTCCTAACAAATTTATATACTCTTTAAGGTCAAATTTCTTTCAATTTAGTTACTCCCAATTAATAAAATAAGAAACCCAAGAACATCGTCCTTCTCTCAAAAATCCTCTCTCTAGCCTCAAGAAGAAGAAGAAGACATTGGAGCTAGGGTTTCAAAGTTCTTCCCCAAAATTCCTGGAGTTCCTTAGACAAGATATGGTTGCTTTTCATCCTTGGGTAGCTATCACCCAAGGAGCCCCTTCAAATATGTTTTCAAGATATCAAAATCACCCAATTTTTAGGGTTTTCATTCTATAACATTGTTCTTCTTTCCAAAACGTTTTCATTGCTTAATTACGATTGTTTATGATGAATTATGAAACTATTGATGGAGGATTGAGGTTTAAAATGAGAATTCCCCATAGACCTATGTGTTCCCCATGTTGTTAGATCTTGAATTGATCTTGTGGGTTGGAAAATATTGTGAATATGTCAATTGAATATTTTATGATGATTAAGCTATTGAATCATGAATTCCTTCTATATTATGTAGTAATGGTGTATAGTTTGATTGATTGTGATTCCAACACCCTTGAAGGGAAAAGCCATGAAAGTTATGTCTCTTTATGGGAATTGTGCATGAGATTGTGAATTGCTTAGATAGTAATGATTCTATATCTATTGTGTTGTTTTCATGTTGATGATAAGATATTTCATCCCTATACCCTATACACTTGGTTATGCATATGTATGTTTATGAGAAACTTGTTGTGTTGATTGGAAGGACATTCTCATGATCACAATACGATTATAATGTGAAAGGTTTACTCACATGCTACTGTTTCTAAAGTGAAAGAAGCATTCTCACTTAAGGAACCTATGACCTATAATGATGAGATGTTGGCACTAGTGCCCAATGAATGTTGATATGAACTTAAGTAAAGGCTAATTATGACTATTAATGGGAATAATGTGTAGCACTAAGAGGACATGAAAGTGAGATGGGGGATTTTACGTTTAGCAAGTCTGGTTCCCCATTGTACGATATCTCATGAGATGGAAACCTTTTACGTAGCAAGTCCGAGTTTCTAGTAGCAATCTCTTTGTCTCATAACTATGTGCCCACATAGGTCTTAGCTAATGGATCCACCTGAATAGGGAGAATGCACGTTCTACCTTAGGAAAGTAGAACACCTCTTTTCGGTGTGGGGGTAGAACACCGTATTTCTCGTACCTCACATGGTCTATGTTGGTTAATGCAATCTTTCCCTAAAGGTTAATGAATGAAATTTTGTAAGGACATGGATTTTAACTATGACTTCTTAAGGGGTATTACTTAGTGTGAGTGGGGGTATGGGACTTCATTTGTACATTGCACAAGTAGAGTCTAAGAGGGGTTTTGGTAAAGTTCTCTTGTGATTATGATGACTTATGAACTACGTATGAAATGGTATGTATGAATGTTATAAATATGAATGTCTTCACTTTTATGTATGTTGGTTATGACTATGGTAAGATGAAGTATGTATGTTGTTGGTAGCCTAAAGGTGATACTTGGCATTTGGTAGGGTTATGGGATCTAACCTTTGCATTGCACTAGTGTTGCTTTGGGTTGCTTATATGCTTGGGTTGGCTTATGTTTTCTTCATAGATATGCATATTGGCTTTCAAACTTAATAAAGGAATGATTTCAATTTATGCATGTTTTAAGTATTTTATGAATGGCATCCATACTTAGTACACTTAATTGTGCTTACCCATATTTTATACTTTATTATGAGTGTAGGTTCCGGTCGTTGATACTTACTACTTCATTGAAGGTGTAGCTTAGGTCGACTATTCCCTAGGCTTGGTGAGTCCTCAAGTTCGAGGACGAGTTGCTTTGATTCTAGTTTCTTCTATATTTTAGACTATGTTGTATTTCCTATTTTTGGAGACTTATTGATGTAAAGGGCTTTGACCCTATTTGTAGTCTTATGTCTGGATGATGATTGAGACAATGTCCAGTTCTTACTTACCTTATATGAAGAAGTTAACTTCTATTGTAAAAGTTTTAAGTTTTCCGTATTTTTCTATCTTTATGCGATGATGAATGCTAAGGGCTTGTATAAGACCCCTTTGGGATCAGTACACCGTGTTACGACTAGGGGATGCTCTCGAGTCGTGACATCTAAATTACTAGAAAGCGAGCAATTTTGAATTATCTAGTGTAATTCCACAAAATGGGGTCTATAGAGAGTAAATAGATCTTACCATTCAAATCAACAGTACCAATACATCAGGAATAGTTATAAGTCTGACCTAGAAATCTAGTTAGAAGTACAAGTTAGTGATTTTATTTTTTTCCATAAAATAAAAGAAGCTCAAATGGGGAAAACCAAAATGGAATAAACCACAAAAATATCTACTCATATTTATAAGCAATAGTCTTCATCATATTCTGCTTGCCAGACCATGATCCATGAAAATAAAATTGTTGATGCTCCTATATCTTGATGTACAAACTGTTGATGTTTCCCACTCCATCTTGTTAATTACCTTTTGATAGTGGATTTTTGATAAATTTGAATTTCATAAATACAACTATTTTTGGTGATATCTCCTATCACACAATAGAAACAAAAATACATATAGGTGATATCTACTAGTGAATATTTGAACTTAGGTCTCTTTTTTTTTCCATAATTATGATTTAGTATTAATCAATCAAATCTCAACTGGTATGTATGTATCCTTAACCATGAAGTACATTTTTAAGGAAACAATCATTGGATGGGTCTGAACAACTATGAATGATTAAGATCTATAACAAAGTCTTATATCATCCAATGTCATAGAGAGATCCTCAACAATCATTATAATCATAGATACATTCATACCATACAAACTATAAAATATATTGTCACTCTTTACTGCTACAACTATTTTTTGTTCCTTTATAGACACAACTCCACAACACATATAGTACTAAGAATAGGGTATATCGGTGAAACCCTAGGCTTTAGAGTCTGGATAAGATGAATAGGCTCCTATGTCTCCAGAAACATCAATAGTGATTCTAGTGGTGGCTGGACCACTTAATGAGAGCTCGGGAGCCCCCTCAACAGCTGGTGGTATTGTAGTAAGACCCTGAGAATCCATCACAACATGAACTCTACTAATTAGGCCTACCTCTGTTGGCATCGAGATGGAAGAAGCTCCACTGGCACGAGCTTTGAGCTCATCTAACCTTAAGCTCCTCATCAACCTTGGATCTCCTTTGAGCTTCCAAAATATCTTCCTTCTCCTGGTCTCTCATCACGTTCTTTCTCTTCTTTGATTTATTCTTCTCCTTATCTTCCTCATGAGGGCTCTTTCCTGAGGCCTTAGGAAGAGAACTCAATAAGTGTTGTTCCAACTAAATAATGTTTCATCAACTTGTTACCTCGCATATGTTGTTTACGTTTTGGTGTCACCTGCAAATTAAACCCTTTTATGACCATGCGTACATAGAATAAATCTCATTGCCTATTCTAATATTATTTTCTCGAGCTAACCTGCACTGTTTCTTCATTTTTGCTTAATTTCTTCTTTATTTCACGAACTTCCCTATGTAGAACGAAATTGTAAACCTCTACCAAAGATCGAAACTTTTTGTTTGTAACCAAATGATGGTAGACCTGTTTGACAACAATTATTAAATATTTATGTTTTCACAATCTCGCCAATGACAACTTAGTTGACCAATTTTGTTGGCAGGAAAACATGTATATTATTAAAAAAGAACTTACATAATCAATTATTGAACCAGTTGGACGAGAAGTATTCTTGATGATCCAGTTTTGTCTTCTCTGCTCAAATGTATAAGTATGCAGGTAATGCATATTTTTTGTATCATTTCATTCTGCAACCAAAAAAGTTGTACTTAAGCAATTCAAAATTATCAAAAATTCATTCACAAAAGGTAATTATCTGAATGTAATGGGAACATCAACATTTTGTAGATCAAGATATTGGAGCATCAATATTTTATACTCTAAAAGATCATGGTCTAGACAACATAATAAGAAGTTTATTGTTTCTAAATAAGAGTAGATGATTTTGTTGTTTATTGTTTTCATTTTCTCTATTTCGGCTTCTTGTATTTTATGGGGGGGAAAATAACTTAACTTCTACTTCTACCTTGATTGTTAGGTCAGGCGTATAACTATTTCTGACGTATTTGTATGGTTAATTTAAATGGTAAGATCTGTTTACTTTTCCTAGACCCCATTTTGTTGGATCACTCTAGGTATTCAAAATTTCTCGATTTCTAGTAATTTAGATATTTGTGTCAAATAACATTTGAAAAATAAAATACTAGCGCTATAATGCCAAAAATAATTATCCATCAGTGTTATTAATTTTTAACAAGATCAATGATTGTTATGGTTAGGCATCTCTTAAGATTGACTAACTAATTAGATATGAGATGAAAAGTTCCATCCTTGATTAGAACTTCTCTTTCTAATGAAATTGTTAAAAGCAACCTCAACCTCAAAATTTATCACAAATTAAATTTATTTCAACCATAGCAATGTTATATCTTGCTTCATTTGGTCAAACCTAAAATGATTAATTTCCTCCATTCTGAACTAGATTTACTAGAACTTGCATCCTAGCAATCGAAAAATAATAAAAGAATATTAGATAAAAAGAGAAAAGAATCATGAAAAGATTAGATTTATCTGACTAGTCAAAATAATTGTGTACAAATTTTATAGAGGGATGAAATAAGAGAATATCATTTGAGATATCTTATTTTATATATAGCTGAATCAGTTCATTTTTTGTGAAACTATTGTAAGTGGAGGTGTTAAGTATCATATGGAAGAAAGTTATCTCAAAAGACTTATCATTTCTTAGCTTGAATAAATTTTAATACCATTAATATGTATATTCAAAGGTTCTAAAATGATAAAATCTCACCCATTTCATCCATTCACCTTTATTACCCTACTCCATCATTATCAATTACCATCATTATAGTCCACCATTATTAAAAACCACCATCAACCACTCAGAACTACCATCCTCAACCACCAAAACAATCAATCACTACAATAAGTAAATTGTAACACGAACTACTATTTACAATTAGTATTGACATCAGTCATCAATACAACCAAACTTATTTAGCAATATCAATAATCACCATCATAAGTTCCCACTATTTATTGTCAATCATCATCATCATTCACCATAACCATTTCCCACAAGTATAATCCAACTATCAACCACCATCCAACTGTTGTCGTTAGCTTCTACTACCATCGTTACAAATATATCTATTATCCACAACGCTATCATTAGTCAATATACCATCCTTAACTAGCATTCATAACGACCATCACTAGCCATCACAATTACCAATAAACATATAATTTTGTAAAAATATTTTGTTGATGTAGTATTATAGTAGTTGCTTTTATAATATTTTATTGAAAATGGCTTAAATGACACCTATATTATCGTTGGATTTGTTATAACAAACTCATACTTTTTGAGGGTCTTATGATTCCCCTGGATATTTTTGTTCAAACTTTTTTTTTGAAATTATTGGGAGAGATTAGTAAAATAATCAAAACTTTCTTTATGTTGTATGTAAATGCGTGTTGATCAGTAGTAAAAAATAAAATAAAGGAGTTTGATCATTATCACACACTTACACTCTTTTGTTGCTTATGTTCATTCTCAATAAAAGTGTGAGAAACACTTCTATCCTGACAGAGTAATTCACGGAGAACTATTCCCTGATTTGCAATGATAATATATATGATATCAAATAAAAATGAGAAAGATGCCTCTTCTTAAATGTTTCAATTTTGTTAGTTGATCATGTGCATTTGATTTGGTTGGATAGGAAAAATACAGTATTCTCATAAAAGAGTAGAATTTCAATAGTACTCACTATTTTGATCTTCCAAGAGTCAGTTGCTAGAAGTGTTTTGAAGTCATGACTTTCTATAAGAATTACTAAGTTTAATTCCTCTTCCCTATGGTGTTTGTGTTTATTGTTAGAGTAGTATGAAATTTGATGGTTTGATGTTGTTAGAGTTTGAGACTATAGCTAAATCCATTTCATTTTTGTTTTATTTTATGATTTATACATAATTCTGTTGGTATATAAAATACATTTTTATTACCAAAATGAATACCACTATATGATAAACTTAATATTGTAATTTCACAAGTCAAATCATTAGAATGAACTGACATTATTCCTAAATTTTACTCTGGTTAATTTGGTATGAAGGAAAATATTTTCCATAAAAATATTTTCTAGGAAAATAAGTTGGTTTCTCACTTATAAAAATAAAATTCCTCTCATTCACACTGTATTAAGGTAAACTAGGTCCCCCATAAATTATGAATTTATTACAATAAATCTGATAATAGTTGAAGTGCCATTTAAGCCATTTTTCATAAATTTTATAAAAAAAAAAATTCAATATAGAAATCCTTTTTATGTATTAAGATGTACAATAATAAGTAGTCTTATTATTGAGTATTTAAATGTTAATACATAATCTTAGTGTTGAGATGTCTATTCAGTGATTCATGCACATTTTATCATTCAAATATGCATTCAAATTTTGTCGTCTTATATATATTCATAAAAATAAAGAGGCCTTAAACTTTTTTATTGAAATTATTATATTACTTTTATATTTATTTGTATGGCTATAGAATGAGCTCATTCGATGTTGTACCGAGGTGATATCATAGTAATTTTCTAAATCATGTGTGGTTTCACTTTTTACAAGAATGTAGGACTTCACTAACAATATGGCACAATTGAAGAATTGAATTTAGACTTATTAGATAACTTTTAAAAGTACTATGTTCTAGTTTATAGGAAACACTTTTGTTTTTAATCGGTCCCTAAAAAATATTTTATTCATGTTGAATTGAATGTTGTCTCTAGTAAAACTATATCACACAAATTGAAAAGGAAGGAGTATATATTTAACTTATTTTTATCTGTATGACAAATGTTTTAACTGTAGAGAAGATCATATCTCTTCATTTCATAATATACTAATAAATATTACAAAGTTTTTCAAGAATCCATTAAAATATTTTTGTACATGACTTAAAAAAAAGAATAAATTAAACAAATCATAATTGGATAATTTCAAAAGGCTTACCTCAAAAACATCGACTTTTGATTCAGCATGTGCGATAAAAGATATTGGAACTTCAATTAATATTGCATCCTCAACATCGTCATTGTTTTGTTGCTTCTAGTAGAAAATATGAAAAAACTAGTTAGATTTTTTGTAAAAGCAAGTGTGAAATAGTGGAGATTATTTCAGAAAAAAAAAAGATGACAGTTGTTCACTTGCTGCTAATTTGTATGTATGTATCAAGTAACATTTTATGAACTTAATCAAAATGCTAGAATATCCAAAAAAAAATAAAAAAATATCCATCAATCTTATTCATTCCGTAACAATTCAATGATGGTTGTGGTCATGCATCTCTTAAGATTCATTAAATCCATTATGTATGATATAAAGTTTTATCCTAAGTGTAAATTTCTTTCTAAACAAGTAATATTTCTTGGGGAGGATAAATTTTAAAAGTTTATTTATCTAAACAAACTATTGAATGTAGGCACAACATCTGGGGCTATCACTAATTAAATTAATTTTCACCTTAGAAACAATTTTTGTTAATAATTTGGTCAAAGTGAGATGATCGATCTCCTCTTTTCTGACATAGATTTACTAGAACTTGCATTCTTCAAATAGAAAGATAAAAGCAAATGGTTAGATAAGAGAAGAAGAAAATCACCAAAAGCGTAGATCCATCTGACTAGTACTTGTAATAAGTTTCAAAACTCCAAAACCACCATGTTGTTCATTGCACTAGTATGTGAAAAGATGCTATCTTGTTATTATTAGTATAACTGATATAAGAGAAGATCATTTAAGATAGTTGTTCATGTCAATGGTTGTTTTATCGATCTATTGGTCCATTAATGTATAATTATGGTAAGTGAAGGTGTTAAGTATCGTATGGAAGAAAGATGGCTCGAAGGACATACTATTTTGTAGCATAAATTCAAACTTAACTAAAGATATCACACACAAGAAAAAAAAATATAGGTGATATCTACTAGTGAATATTACACATAATTAAGATTTAACAGTAATCAATCAAGTCTCAACAAGTAAGAATGTATCTTTCCTTTACCACGAAGTACATTCTTGACGATACAATTATTAAATGGGTCTGAATAGCAATGATCGATTAAGATCTATATCAAAGTCTAATATCATTAACAACTCTGTGCAAAGATTTCTTAAAAGATAGAAGTTCACCAATTTCATTTATTCACTGCTATCGTCATACCCCTTCATTATCAATTACCGTCATCATTATCCATCATTATCAACTACCACAATAAGCTACTCACAATCACAATTTTTAATGACAAGCACTACCAATCAATACAATAATCCAACAAACCACCATCACCCACTATTTAAAAATTATTATTTGCATGCACCAACGATTATTATAAAAAAATAATCAAACAATATCTACAATCATAATCCTAAGTCATAACTAAATATTGTCAACCAAAATCATCAAGCACCACAACTATTAGTTATGACTATATATTGTCCAACTATCAACCACCAAACTACTACCATCAACTTGTACCACCACCACCATCAATTGCTACTATCCACAACATAAGAATTACTCAATACATCTTCCTTAATTGACATCCACTAGCACTATAGCTAGCCATCACAAATATCAATCATCATATATTTTAATTTTTTTTTATTGATGTAATATAACACTATTTTTGGTTTTATACATTTTAGGTAAAATAGCTTAAATGGCGCATTTACTCTGGCCAATTTTGCATGTTAATCGAAAAGGTAATAATAAAGGGGTTTGATAGTTATCACTCATTTAAACTCTTCAATTGTTTTTGAAATTTAATCTCATGAATCATTATATTCTTCCATTATCGAGTTTTGGCTTTTGTCACACTGGATAGATATCTAAAGGACACTTTTAAAAGATATTCAAGGGCATACTAGGTCAAATATAAAGTATGAGTTTATTACAATAAATTCGGTCAATAGATTAGTATCATATTATCTAGTTTTTCTAGACATATATTTATGAAATTTAAAATTTAAATTACAGAATTTTTTACATATTCATATGATCAATAATAAGTAGTCTTATAAATTAGTATTCGGATCATATTAGGACTTTTACTTGTTAGAGAAATTATCAAACTACTACTACTATTATTACTTTTATTTTTATTTGTATGATTATGGCATGATCAATTTAGCTTAAACGGAGAAATGAGGATTCATATTATAAATTTGAATTTGTTTGAGATGAGAAATAATTATATGTTGTTTTTGTTGTTATGCAAAACAAATGTTGTAACTCTGGAAATAATTTTTTTCTCTTTCTTCCATTAGACAACATCAAAAAAGTTGTTCCAAATTCATAATATATATATGCGTCTAAAAACTTAATCAAGATGCTACAATACCAAAAATACATTAAAAAATAGATGTTTATCCATCAATCCTATACATTCTAGAACAAAATCAATGATGGTAGTCGTAATGCATCTTTTAAATTTCACTAAATTCATTATTTCTATGACATAAAATTCATCCTAAATTCAAATTTCTTTCTAAGAGAGTTACTTTTTTTTGGGTAAAATCAAAGTTTAAATTTTTTTCTTTATAATGAAGTTTTAAAAGTTTTTTGCAACCTCTATCACATATTAAATTAATTCTCACCATAGTAATAAGTATTTCTCTCTGAATTTGGCCAAACCTAACTTTCAAACTTAAAATGAAAAAAAAAAAAGAAATTTGTAGATAAAGAGGGAAAAAACATGAAAAGCATAAATCTATCTGACTAGTATTTGTGATAAATTTCAAAACTGGAAAATTATTATGTTATTCATTGCACTAGTATGTGAAATGACTCTATCTATCTACAAGTAATATAATTATCCTCCATAACAAATAAACTTATATACATTTTTCAAGATAATTTGGTCATGTCGATTCTATAGATGAATCAATCTATTAGTGTAAAACTATTGTAGTTAGAGGTATTAGATATCATATGGACGAAGATTTTATCTTAGGACTTAACAATTTATGCAATAATGCAGACTTAAGTAAGATATCATACAATAGAGAAAAATATGTGTATATGTGATGTCTTATAGTAACTATTAGAATTTAGGTGTCATTAATTTGTTTCACTAATGACGATTTAATTTTAATGATTCAAATCTTAACAATTAAATTTGTATGTTTTTAGATCTGAATTTTAGTCATTTAGATTTAACCAATACATACATTTTGTCATGTTGAAACCATTTAATGGGTCTGAGTAGGTAAATTTGTATGTAGTACACTAATACATTACATGGGTCTTGTAACCCCTCTAAATATTTGTTTAAAGAATTTCTCTGTTTATTTATCAAGTGCACAGAATAACAAATTAAAGGCTTGTTAGTTCTTTTGTACACCTTCACTAATCAAAAGGCCAAAAATATGTAAGGTGGTTCAATCACTATCACTTATTTACAATTTTTGAATAAAACAAATAATTGTAACCCTCTCCATCGGACTTTAATATCTTGAATCAATATGTTCTTCCATAATCAAATTTTGACTTGTCAAACTGGAAAAATGTAAAAAAAACACTTTAAAAATATCCAAGGGAGTACTAGGTCTCTTGTAAAGTATGAGTGTTTAGGCGTCATTTTAATAATTTTTCTAAATTATATATTTATTATTTTTTTAAATATTCATATTTGTAATGACCTATTAAGTTGTTATAGGTGGTTATGGCCATAGTATCCGACTTAGAGTCCCCATGGTGAATTGATCTAATTAGAACACAAAGATTGGGAGGGTTTAAGAAGTTAAATCTCTTATTTAATCTAGATGGTTTGTGTTTTAATGTTGTGTTGTTTCAATTAGAAGGAGACCGGTGATCTAGACTTCCAGATGAGACTTTGAGTCTGATTAGAGATCCATTTTATTGTAATGATCTCCAAGTCATTTATGTGTTTATGCCTCTTTTTTTATTATTTAGAGCTTTCTTGTAGAGACCCCAATTCATTTATGACTCGTTGGGACTGATAGTTTGGTCACCTGGTCGTTCTTTTAGTTTTTGTGCGAGTTTTAGTGTTTTGGAGATTTTGAACCTTCATCAGTCCTTTTTGACCAAAAGTTCAAGAAGATGACTTCATAATCCAATTCTGACGATTCCATCAGCTTTAGAAGGGTCATTTGAGGCCAGTAGTCGGCACCACTCTTGAGGCTTTTAGTGTAAGTTTGTGCGATTAGGTGTTTTAACTTTCAAGTTGAAGATTAAGTTTGACTTTAGTCACTATTCTGGGTAAACGAGCTCGGATGAGGATTCCGTCAAAATGGTTATCTTCGAAATGTTAGGTTTGTTCTAGAAAAACCCTTCGTTTAGATCCCGAGGTCTCCGAGCTGATTCGAATCCCCTTTATGGATATTGGCTTAAAATGGAATTAGGTGTGGGCCCCATGTATTATCAAGAGGACCTCGTACATAGATTTTTACTGCTCCATTGAGTCCGTATTATCAAATTTTTTAGGCTTGCATATCTCATTTGCGTGTACAGGGTTCCGTACGAATTCATAGCACCCCAATAGAGATCGGGAACTTGGACAAACAAGCTGAAATACGTCAACTGGTGCAGGCCAATTTTCTCTTCGCGATCGTATGGCCCTTGGTCACGTTCATAAATGCCTAGGCCTTAGTTCTTCGTGAGCGCGTTTCCCATTGCCACGATTGCGATGAGGGGTTGACTTTTCTTGGTTATCGTGACCGCGAGGCAGGGTCTCCATGATTGTGATGGTCAACCTCTTCATGAGTCACGATCGTGACCCTCCTTCTCGCGACCAAGATGAAGACCCAAGGAATGTCTTTATAGATAAAGACAGACACGATCATCAAAAGGTGTTTTCTCTCTCGCATCTGGTCAGAATTTTGTGATTCGAAGTACCACGCGTCCGGGATTATTGAGGATTTGTTATGGCGTGTTTGAGGAGTATTGGGCAACCTCTATTTTAGGTGAATTCTTTTCTTAGCTTATGTCCCTAGTGGTTTGAGATGCTTTATTTGTTGTTTAATTGCATGTTGTTGTGTTGGCTGTTTTCGAGCCTGAAAATGCATTCAATTTTGGAACACAGGTTCGAGGCAGAGTCTAGGACCTCTTGATGTAGTCAATTTTAGAATTTTTGGCACGGATTCCATGATTCCTGATTCATTTTAAATTTCGTCCATTTTTGTTTTATGTGTTTTTGGTGTCCTCACGATCGTACATTCGTTGTGATCCTTTTTCTACTAGTCTGATCGTGTTCAGAGATCATTCAAAAACAAAAAGCTCTGGCCTTATGATTTTGAGTACATGCAGTCAGCCTCGGGTAGTCTTCGACTTCTTTTCTATTTAGATTGAGCGTGAATGCGTAAATTCATGATGATCAATGTGAATGGGGGTGAGTACCTAGTTACTTCTACATTTCCTCTTAGAAACCATGATTTAGGATTGATTACTACTATATCGATTGTAGAACAATGCTACAAAGTTTGGTTGTGTGACTTGCATGCTATGTCAAATTACTTGAGTTTTACTTCTTTTAGCATGTCTTGGCATTCTTCTACAATAGACTAGTGTTGCCTTAGACACATGTACCTTATGACTTTGGTATGTATCTGACGTCGTTCAAATGGATTATGTCCTTGTAGACTAGAATATCAAACTTCGATTTGATAAATGAGCCTTAGCTTAGCCATTATTGTTGCTTGTGGAATTTCTATAGCCTCTCTCTCCTTATTTCTATGACTCTGAGGCGTTATTGGAGGTTCGTGCTATCCTGATGCTTGGAGATTGAGTGTTCTTGGCTGGGAGCTTTCTGTTGGTACCTGTGGAAGTGGACATTTATCCACTGCGGCTTGGAGCCTACTTGAGATCCCCTTTGGAGTTGAAACATCCCCTGGCTACTCTAGCTAGTTGGGCGGTACGACCTAAGAGTAGAGTGGTTAGCTGGGCGGCCTTGGTATGTCAGATTCTTTATGGACTCGACATGCCCCTGGGTCACTCTTGCTAGCTGGGTGATGCGCCTTAAGAAGTGGATTGTGTGGCTCAGCGGGTAGATTGGTTTTCACTCCTGCTAGCTGGGCCGGTTGTGTCGATTTTGCACTCTTGCTAGCTGGGCTGCGAGTTAAGTGGTTCTTGGATCTGGATTTGGGTTACTCTTTTTTCCTATACACTTAGTTATTCTTTGTACCTGTCTAGGTTATGAGGGTATGTTCTGGCTTTTATTTGAACTTGCGCACGAATGTACCTTCTGGGCTTATGGGGTTCAGTTAGGTTTAGTTTAGTTGTACATATATTAACTTGGGGTATGCTCGTGTGCCTTATTTATTTTCCGCTTTGACCTTTGTTTGTGTCTAGATTATATCAATTCTGATTGCCTTTACCATTCTTTCTAAGCCGACCTATGATGCCTACTAAGTACATTATTTTTGTACTCTGCACTCTGCATTTTTTCGTGATGCAGGTCTTAGTACCATCTACCAATGGTGAATGATTGTGCCATCTTTTGGTGCTTCTGGATATCGAAGACGAGGGTGAGCACTTGATATCCTGGACAAGACTGTCTCCTTCAGTAGATATGTTAGCTTTTCTTTTTGCATTTGAGACGGCTTGTTATGGTCCACTTTTGGGACTTGGATTTGTTCTTACTAGGTAGCTCTGTATTCGTTACTTCCAGGTTCTGGGAGGGTTTCCATTATTTATTGTTTTGTTGCTTTTTGTTTCGGTCTTCTCTTATTATTACTCCCTCATTTCAAAAAGAATGACCTCCTTTCCTTTTTATTCAGTTTCAAAAAGAATGACCTCTTTTTTTTTGGTAACATTTTAATTTCAACTTTTCACGTGGCATGTTTAAGGCCACAAGATTAAAGGGCAATTTTGTACATTTGACATAACTTTAATGTATAGGACGACAAGATTCAAAAGTCTTCTTTATTTTCTTAAACTCCGTGCGAAGTCATACTAGGACATTATTTGTGAAACAGAGGGAGTAGTATTTTTTTTTTGTTTTGCCCTTGTTGCTATTACTCACATTCTGGGTACGCATTGACTTACCTACTTGTGAGTTATGGTAGGTGCCATCATGACTCGAGGAGTTGACATCTCTCCTCATAACTTAAACATAATTACCTAGAACCCAAAGAAATAATATTTCAAGGGCTACCTATATTTTTCTTTCTTCAAGGCAAGTCTTCTCCATCAACCTTTTCATCTAATCATTTTGTGATATCCTATAATCGAAGGGGATGATCTTAATGGTGGATTTTTGTTTAAACCATAGATTCATGAATAATGTGGGAAAAATCAATTGCTTTAAGTAATTAGCTGTTTTTTTATTGTAAGTTGTTAATTAATTAACACTTCTTAGGATGGAAATCATGAGTTAATTCTTGTTCATGATGTAGTGGTAACCTAAAGTCCCATAAGAATGAATTATTTTTGCATATAAACTTCTTTAAGGGGGTTAATTGAGTGAATTAGGCTATTGTGATCATGGAAAAATTATAGTATTGTGAAATAATCCTTATGTAATGAATTAGACCTTGAGAAAGGGTAGAATAAAATGGGTTTGACTCTCGAAGGTTCTTCTATCTCACCGTTCAAAGATACATCGTGAGAGTCTTGTAGAATGGCATGAAGGTATTTGTACTTGTTTTCAATAGGCTACAGGAAACTTGGAAAACTCGATTATTTATTTTCTTTGTGTTAATACTTGATTCCAATTGGTATTGGGTGATCCAAATTTGTAAATGATTCTCTCACCCTTTTCCTTCGCAGATGGTAGGACACGTTCAGGAGAAGCTAGAGCCTAGAGGTGAGGCAATTGAGATGGCGTTTGTTGTTTTGACTCGTGGTAGTGGATAAACCAAAGGAGGCAATCGGGGAAGAAAGAGGGAAGCAACACCATCTAGGGACAAGGCCCCAACTACTTATCAGATTATACACATATCCGAGTCCTACACATCTTGATACTCTTAATATAGAAATAGAGAAAGCACCGACAATAGTTGAGGATACTTTTGCGCTATCACCAACTTCATAATATGTAATCACTCAGATATTGACTTTGCTGAGTTGTTTGGTAGGGACTAGAGTGGTATAAAATAATTCTAATAAGACATTATATGTCGGTCTATCGTGTTGTTGATGTGGTTCCATGGATGGATGAGGTTTATGAGACAGGGCTTTTCTTTAGGCCGGTGAGGAGTGGAGTGAGAGAATTTCTTTTAGTTTGCAAGTTGACCAAGTCTTTAGGAAGATCATGGCTTATTTTAAAGTTGAGCCAATCTACATATTTTCTTATTTAGGAGTAACGTGTTATGTTCCTTTAAAGACTTGTGTTCTATTTTTTAGGAGTAGTTTAATTATGCTTATTGTGGAATGATATGTGTCCTATTTTAATGGAAGTATTCTGTTTAGTATCTGCCAATATATAGGCATGACGATTCTGAATGAATTAAATAGTGTTTCCAGCTAGTGTCTTCTTCTTTTACGTACTTCTTATTTTCTCTTCTTGAGATTATAACGATGCTATCAAGAGACAATTATGTGAGAATGAAAACAAGTGAGGTAGAAACATTTCTTTTTCACATTATCCAATGCCTATTGAAACAAGCAGTCATTCCATTTTTTAACTGTAACTATGATCATTGGAGCATGTTAATGGAAAATTTCATGTGGTCTAAGGAGTACTGACAGATGATTGAATCATGAATTTAGCAGACAACATGCAAAATTTTGATAGATGCTCAAAACCAAGAACTGAGATTTAATGAAGAAGTATCAAGGCTCTACCAAAGTTAAGTGTGCACAACTTCAAGCTTTGAGAAAGGATTTTGAAACTCTAGAGATGATGTAAGAAGAATCTATCACCAATTATTATGCTAGAACTATGGAAATAACCAACAAGATGCGTTTCCATGTTGAGAATATAGACGATATATGCATTGTGAAAAAGATTTTGCGCTTTCTAACATCAAAATATAATTATGTTTTCTGCGCAATTGAAGAGTCAAAATATATAGATTGACTATCTCCTGATGAGTTACAAAGTTCTTTACTAGTTCATGAACAAAAGATGACCAAAAGTTCATGAGTACAGGAGCAAGCACTGAAGACTTCTACTAATACTTATTCCAACAACTATAGAGGAAGAGGGAGATGAGACCGTGGAGGCAGATAGTAGAAATTTCAAAGCCAACACTGATTGATCTCATGGCAGAGGCATCGAATAGGAGGCATGGAACGGGAGAAAAACAACCGTAGATCATTTTAGAATCTTTGGATGCCTTGCATATGCTCATTCCCGGATTAAAGGAGGAAGAAACATTCAGCCCATAAAACTCCACCAACAATTGTAGTAAATGAAGAAGCAACTCAAACTCTCGGGCATGTTAGAAGAAGACCAGCTTGGATGAATGATTACAAGGTAACTGGAGTTGAATATCCAATTACTCACTTTGCTTTGTTTTCAGATTGTGATCCTACATCTTTTGAGAGTGTTGTAAAGGAAGAAAAATTGAGAAAAGCAATGGAAGATGAAATGGATTCCATAGAACAAAATGATACTTTGGAGTTGTCTGATCTTCTAAATGGATAGAAAACAATTGGAGTGAAGTGGGTGTTCAAAACAAAGTTGAAGGAAAATGGTGAAGTTGGGAAGTACAAGGAACGATTAGTGGCAAAGGGGTACAAGTAACAAAACGAGATATATTATAAAGAAGTATTTTCTCCCGTTGCCAAACATGATACAATCAGATTAGTTATTACATTGGCAGCTCAGAAGTCTTGGCCTATTTTTTAGCTAAATGTCAAGTCGGTATTACTTGGAGGAACATGTAATTTGTAGAAAAAAAAACCTTGGTTATCTTAAAATTGGAATTGAGCATAAGGTTTATAGATTAAAAAAGGCCCTATATGGTTTAAAACAAGCTCCTCGGGCTTGGTATAGTCACATTAAGGAGTATTTTCTAAAAGTTGTTTTTTCGAAATGTCATTATGAGCATACATTGTTTGTTAAGATTGGGGATCAAGAAAAGATGTTAATTATTTGCTTAAATGTTGATAATCTTATTTTTACTTGAAATTGAGATGTCATGTTTTAAGAATTTAAGAAGTCGATGATAGATGAGTTTGAAATGTCAGACCTCAGATTGATGCATTACTTTATTTTCATAGTGGTAGTGCAATCTAATAAAGGGATATTTCTTTCTCAGAAAAACATGTAGGGGAAATTCTAAAAATATGTTAGATGATGGATTGCAATCCTGTTAACCCTCCTGCTGAACTTGGTTTGAACCTATATGAAATCTTACTGGAAAGAAGGTTGATAGCACATTTTAAAAGCAAATTGTGGGTAGTTTAATGTATCTCACTGCTATAAAGCCTAACATTTAGTACTCTGCGAGTTTAATTAGCAGGTACATGGAGGATTCTGTAAGGATCGGGTTCCGTCTTTATAGAAATGCCAACGGGGAAAATTTGGGGCCGGGAAAACATTTTCGTAGTATTTGGATTTTCCCAACTTCGTCCAGATTTGGAGGAAATCAGAGTCTCCAAGGTGTAGGGAAATCTTGTAACAATCGGGTGGAGTAATTATGGTTTTGATTGCATGAGTGGTTAGATAACTTGGTAAGGAATCCGTTCGACTTTACGGAATTGAATTTGGTTGCGTAGATCTACGAGAATCGATCTTAGGGTGAAGGGTATTTTCTGAGCGTCGTGGGTTAGAATTGTGTTGTGGAATAGGGATTTGGAATTCTTTAAAATAGCTCTTTATTTCGAAAATGCCACTTTGGCACTGGGTTTGGCCGCTCTGGCGGGGCCGCTACAGCGTGATATTGGCACTCTGGCGGGCTCGACAGGACTTAAATATTTAATTAGCTCACTGGTTCGAGAATGCCGCTCTGGCGGGGATATGGGTCACTCTGGGGCTGCCGCTACAACAAGGTGAGGGCCGTTGTGGCGGGCCAGACACGACTTAGGCCTCATTTGTCTGCACTTAATGGAGGTCTGAATATGAATTGTCCAGATCTTAACCCAATAAGTACGTTTGTTTTTATTAAGATCTTGTTGCTTATTCAGTCTTAATAGCTCTGATTCGGTCAGATCCATAAATATGTCTTTATAGTATTCAGACCTTGATCAATAATTATCATTTCATTATTTAGCTTTGGATTAAATGTTTTAAATAAAAACTACCTTCATCTTCCACAAACCTTTAAAATTACTTTCTTTCACTTTTTTTTACCACTTTGTTCTCTTCTAGAAAAAATCACACCCTCAATCTTATAAACCTTCCTTGCACTTTGATGAGGCATTATAAAAGTGAATTAGTATAATCATTAAGAATCAATAAAGAACAGAGATCATGAATAAATATGTAGAGTCTAGTAAAGAATACATGATAAGATTATTGCATATTATAATTCTTTAACAATCAATGATTTTGGTGCTCGTATTTTTTACCATCACCATTACTATTACTAGCATCTAACACCAAATATTATCATCACCATGGTTATAAATTATCTTTATCATCACTAGCGAACATAAATATTTTATACTTTATTAATTAATAATTTAATTTTATTAAACTCATATTTTGTAATATTTAATTACTTTTTTACCTGATGAATATATATATTTATTATGTTTACAAACAAATAAATTATACACATTCAGATATTGGAAAACAAACAATCTTAATCATCTAGTTTTCAGATCTAGAGAAAATATCTTAATATTCAGATTTGCATTCAGATTCAGACGTCTTAATCTTAATGAAAACAAATAAGGCCTTAATGTCGTTAATAAATCCCTAAACGACCTTATTTGACACTTTTCGACTTTTAGAGCTAAGGAACAAACCCCAGGAGATTTCTTCTCATTTTTCACCATTCTTGAGTCTAAAGGTAATCTTTTCACTCGTCGAATCCATTTTTCGATACGTAGAATGTAATCGAATGGGTAAATATTGATGGTGAAGGGTTTTGATCTTGAATCTATGGCGGGAACAACCCTTAATTGCTTAATTGGGATCATGGGTTGATCTAGGGTTTGTTAGATTTGTTGGTAATATGTGTAATTAATAATTGTTTATTGATTTCCGCATTATATTGATTGTTTGTAGACCAAGAACAAGTGGAACGAATCTGGAAAGGGAAGAATAATGTTTCTTAGGGTTTCAAGCTTGTTTCGAGGTAGGTGATGATTGTGATTCTATGATTGTATGATGTATGCTTGTTCTTGCTTCATTATGATACTTGTATATGTATGAATGTTACAATGTTGATCACACTTCTTGTAAATGAGATAGATGAATTATCATTACCAAGAAATCATGACTTAAATGTATAATCTTGAGGATATACTTGTGTTTGTGATTGTGGTGTGTGAATGTGATCGGATTGCCACGTTATGGCATAACTAACTTGGATCGGATTTCCACGTTACGACATAACTAACTTAGATCAGATTTTCACGTTCCGGCATAAATATAGGATCAGATTGGCACATTCCGGCATAAATATGAGATCGGATTGTCACGTTTCGGCATGCTAACTGTTTGGGTTTGGGTTTCATGAGAGGACCAATAATGTGATGATAAATGTGAAATGCGTTGTTGATTCTTCATGTTGATGATTTTGTATATGTTGATAAATATGTATGTGACTATAATGTTGTTTGACCTTCTTATGTCGCACTAGTGAGATAGCCGCATGATCCTACAAGTACACTGTGGTTGTGTACTGATTCTGCACTTGCTTTTTTTTTTTTTAGTACAGGGAATCTTCACGCAACTATTGACAGACCTCGCGTGATCGTCGCCTCAAATTCAAGGGTGAGCCAATTCTTCCGGGCTGCTATGGGATTCTCTTTGGTCTATGTCCATCATTTCTGACTTAGATAATTGTTCTAGTTAGTTGATTAGTTGATTTTTTTTAGGATGTATCCCTTTTTATTTAGACTTGGATCATTTGTTTAGATGTTTTGGTACATTGACTTTCAAGTTCTAGGTTGTTTCTTCCGCATTTGTTTAGTATAGTTTTTTAGATTTCTTGTTGAAGTTTATGGGAACTTGATTATTTAGTTGTTTAATCTATTTTCGTAGTTTAAATGCCTTAGTTTATGGTTTAGTTGCTTGTTTGAGTTATAGTAATAACTCTTCTACCGGAGGGTTAGTGTGGGTGTCAATCACAACGGTCTGGGTTATGATAAAGTTTGTATCAGAGCCTAGGTTCGTTGATCTCGGTGTACCGAAATGAGTCTAATAGAGTTTCACGGAATTGTATGGGGACGCCTTTACTTTTCTTTGAGAGGCTGTAGGACTTTAGGAAATTTCTATTTTTTTCTTGTCTATTTTCGTGCTATGACTTGATGCCAATTGGTATCTGTTGATTCGAATTGGTATCTAACCTCGTTCACTCTTCTGTTCGCAGATGGTTAATACTAGGTGTAACGGTGTTAGGCCCGTAGCTCCTGTCAATGCTCCAGCTGAGGAATCTGCCGTAAGAGGTCGCAGTCGAGGTAAAGGTAGAGAAAGAGCTAGGAGTAGAGGTCGTGAGAGAGTAACGCCTGCTATGAATGAGGTGCCAATTGATAATGTTCCTATGAATGAGAACCCTCTCGCGCATAATGAGGAGATAGAAGAGGATATTGAGTTTGAAGATGTTGAGGAAAATGGACAAGAGAAAGAGGTGCCAGCGGAGACTGCGGTTGTTCCTCCCATCAATCCGGTGTTGGCTCAGTAGATTATGGGCTTCTTGAAAGGGTTGGCTGGTCCTGGAGTGCTTCCATCTGCTCAAGCAACTCAAACTCCTACTAATCCTCCCGTTGCTAGCACTGCGCCCAAGACGGGTGGAAATGTAGGTACTGATGCTTTTTTCCATCCTTTGTTGGGTTCTGTTATGACTGGGAACGAGCATGATATGTTGACTAAGTTTCTGAAACTTAAGCCTTCGATATTTCTTGGTTCTGAGAATGAAGATGCTTATGAGTTTATCTTAGACTGTTATGAGAGGCTGCATAAATTGGCTATTGTTCACCAACATGGGGTTGAGTTAGTGTCTTTCCAACTTTAAGGTGAGGCCAAGCAGTGGTAGAGAGCTTATACGGAGTACAGATCTTCTACTTTACCTCCACTTACTTTCACCCAATTTCATTCTCTGTTTCTAGAAATGTATGTGCCCAGAACATTGAGGGATCGCAAGAAGGATGAATTTATGGCTTTAGAGCAATGTTGTATGTCTGTGACTGCTTATGAGGCCAAGTTCCATGCTTTATCCAGATATGCTACACAGTTAGTTACTGTTGAGGAGGAGAGGATCCGGTTGTTTATTAGAGGTTTAAATTCTGAGTTGCAAATATTATCTGTTCATATCTCTGTAGGAAGGAGTTTTAATGAGGTGACAGACTAAGTTAAGAATGTGGAAGAGGTGAGGCGAAACGGTCAAGCTAAATGCTAAGGCAAAAAGGGCAAAGAATTCAGGTAACTTTCAAGGCTCTTACTCTAAGGGGTCTGGAAGGCCAACACTTGTAGCCAAGCCAATACAGTCTGCTATGCCCGCCTCTACAGGTAACTACTCGGGAACTCCATCTCATAATTTTCAGGATAGTCAGAGTGTCGTCCCTTTGACGGACGGCAGACCATCTTTTGATCGTACTTGCTACAATTGTGGTGAACCTAGGCATGTTAGTAGAGATTGTCCCCACCCACGTGTGTTAGATTATGTGCAGCAGCAACAGTCTAGAACAGTGGTACCCACGTGAAATGGAAATAATGGTAGAGGACGTCCACAAGGTGGGTGAGGAGGTAGTCAGCGAGGCCGTGGAGGTAGAGGAAATGGTAATGGTAATGGAGGTATGGGTAACACGTAACCAGGCAGGGAAGTGGCTCGTCAAGATGATAGAGCTCAATGTTATGCTTTTTCGGGCAAAAATGAGGCAGAGGCGTCCGACGCGATCATCACATGTACTTTTCTTTTCTATGACTGGATGGCTAATGAATTATTTGATCCGGGTTCCACTTATTCTTATGTATCTCTGCGATTTACCATCGAGTTTGATATGATTTGTGATGTACTTGATGCTCCTATTCGGGTTTCTACCCCAGTTGGAGAGTCAGTCATAGTCACCATGTTTATCGTGCTTGTCCTATTTTGTTTATGGGATTTCAGACTTGGGCTGATTTAGTGATTTTAGATATGATTGACTTTGACATAATCTTAGGCATGACTTGGTTGTCCCCCTATTATGTTGTGCTTAATTGTAATACTAAGTTTGTAACTCTAGAAATTCCGGGAAGGGAAAAATTAGAGTGGGAAGGGGTGTACAAGCCTAAGCAAGCTAAGATTATATCCTCCATTCGAGCTAGTAAATTGGTAGAGCAGGGTTGTTTGGCTTATTTGGCTCACGTTAGGGATGTTGAGATTGAGGCTCCATCCGTTGGGTCTATCCCTGTGGTTTCTGAATTTAGTGAAGTGTTTCCAAATGTTTTGTCAGGTATGCCTCCAGCTAAGGATATAGATTTTTGCATCGATTTAGAGACTGGTACACGCCCCATTTCTATCCCTCCATATCGCATGGCTCTGACGGAATTAAGAGAGCTTAAGGCTCAAATCGAAGAGCTTCTTGATAAGTGATTTATTCGCCCTAGTGCTTCCCCATGGGGTGCTCCAGTTTTGTTTGTTAAGAAAAAAGATTGTAGCATGAGAATGTGTATATATCACCATCAATTAAATAGAGTCACTATTCGAAATAAGTATCCTTTGCCTCGAATAGATGATCTCTTTGACCAATTGTAAGGGCATCGGTTTTCTCTAAGATTGATCTAAGATTTAGTTACCATCAATTAAAAATTAGACTGGAAGATGTGCCTAAAACGACATTTAGAACTCGTTATGGGCACTATGAGTTTCTGGTTATGTCTTTTGGTCGTCTGACCAATGCGCCTACAACTTTCATGAGTTTGATGAATGGGGTGTTCAAGCCATTTATTGATTCCTTTGTGATAGTCTTTATTGGTGATATTTTGGTTTATTCGAAAAGTGAAGAAGAGCTTGCCAACCATCTTCGTACTGTTTTGGGTGTTCTTGGGAAGCAAAAGTTATATGCTATTTTTTCGAAGTATGAATTTTTGTTGAAATTGGTTGCATTTTTGGGACATGTAGTTTCAAAAGAAGGGGTAATGGTGGATCCTCAAAAGATTCAAGCGGTTAAGAATTTGGTTTGGCCTAGTTCTATGACTGAAGTTAGGAGTTTTGTGGGTCTCGCTAGCTACTACCGTCGATTTGTGAAGAATTTTGCTTTCATTGCCACTCACTTGATAGATTTGACCAAGAAAGAGATACCATTTGAATGGACTGAAAAATGTGAGTAGAGCTTTCAAAAGCGCAAGATTCTTTTGACCACCACACCTATCCTAGCATTACCGGTGAAAGGTAAGGATTTTATAGTTTATTTGTGATTCTTCTCATTCTGGATTGGGCGCTGTGTTAATGCAGGATAATAATGTTATAACCTATGTGTCGCGCCAATTGAAGGTGCATGAGAGAAATTATCCAACCCATGATTTGGAGTTGGCGGCGGAAGTATTTGCTCTTAAGATCTGGCGGCATTATCTTTATGGTGTTACTCAAAGATTATGATGTGACCATTCAATACCATCCGGGTAAGACTAATGTTGTGGTAGACGCTTTGAGTCGAAAAGCGGTAAGTATGGGTAGCTTAGCTTACTTGAGTGTAACCAAGCAACCTTTGGCCAAAGAAATTCAGACGTTAGAGTCTAAGTTCATGCAAATGGACATCTCTGAAAGAGGCAGGGTGTTAGCTAGCATTGAAGTTAAGGCAACGTTCATTGAGGAGATCAAGGCCAAACAATTTGAGGATGAAAATTTGAACAAACTCAAGGAGAAAATGGCAAATGGTAAGGGACAAGAGACCACTCTTCATGCGGATAGTGTACTTAGTGTTAAAGGGAGGATTTGTGTTCCTCGAGTTGATGGCTTGATTCAAACAATTGGTGGCATAATCTCATGGTTCCCGATATTCTATTCATCCGAGTGTGACCAAGATATATAGAGATCTGAAACGACTTTATTGGTGGTCGGGCATGAAGAAAGACATAGTGGAGTTTGTGGCGAAGTGTCAAAATTGCCATCAAGTGAAATATGTGACTCAAAGACCTGCATGTTTACTTCAAAAAATGCCAATTCCGAAATGGAAGTAGGAAAGAATAGCTATGGATTTTGTGGTTGGTCTTCCCAAGACTTTGGGGAAGTTCGATTCTATTTGGGTAGTGGTTGATAGAATGACTAACTCAACCCATTTTATTCCGATAAGAATAGATTATAATACAGAACAATTGGCTATGATTTATGTAAAAATGATAGTGAGTCTACATGGAGTGCCTTTTTCTATCATCTAAGATCATGGTACCCAATTCACTTCTAAGTTTTGGAGGAAATTGCATGATGAATTGGGCACACAACTCACTTTTAGTACATCCTTTCATCCACAGACGGATGGACAATCTGAGAGGACTATTCAAGTGTTGGAAGACATGTTGAGGGCATGTGTGATTGATTTTGTAGGGCATTAGGTTAAATTCATACCATTGTGTAAGCTCCTATAATAATAGTTGTCACACCAGCATTGATATGGCACCATTTGAGGCATTATATGGAAGGGTATGTAGGTTACCCATAGGTTGGTTCGAGGCTGGAGATGTGAAACCTTTGGGGGTTGATTTAGTGAAAGATGCTGAAGTTAAGGTGAGGAGTATTCAAGCTAAACTTCTAGCATCCCAAAGTAGACGGAAGAAGTATGCGGATCATAAGACGAAAGACATGGAATTTCAAACTGGTGAGAACGTTCTTCTTAAGGTATCACTCATGAAAAGGGTGATGAGATTTGGTAAGAAGGGAAAGTTAAGTCCGCGATATATTGGTGCCTTTGAGGTTATTGAATGTGTAGGGCCGGTGGCGTATAAATTGGCTCTACCCCCTAATCTATCCGGTGTTCATCCGGTATTTCATATGTCTATATTGAAGAGATATGATGGTGACATAGATTATATCATTAAGTGGGACTCAATTGTGCTAGACAAAGACCTCCAATATGAGGAGGAACCAATTGCTATTCTTGATCGTGATGTGCGTAAGTTGAGGACCGAAGATATTAATTCCATGAAAGTTCAATGGAAGCATCATCCAGTTAAGGAAGCTACTTGGAACACCGAGAGGGACATGCGAGAAAAGTATCCCCAATTGTTCATCGAATCAGGTATTACATCTTTCTTTCCTTAGCCTATTTTCCTAAGTTTTGTCACACGGGGACGAGTGATGGGTAAATTTGTATCTATCGTAACAACCGAGTTCTGTCATTATAGAAATTCCAATGGGGAAAATATGGGGACGGGAAAACATTTTCGTAGTATTTGTATTTTTCCAACCTTGTCCAGATTTGGAGGAAATCGGAGTAACCAAGGTATAGGTAAATCTGGTAATAATCGGGTGGAATAATTATGGTTTTGACTGCATGAGCGTTTAGATAACTTGTTAAGGAATCCGTACGACTTTACGGAATTAAATTTGGGTGAGTAGATCTCCGGCAATCGATCTTAGCGTGAAGGGTATTTTCTAAGCGTCGTGGGTTAGAGGTGTGTTGTGGAATAGGGATTTCGAATTCTTTAAAATAGCTCTTTGTTTCGAAACTACCATGTTGGCGCTGGGTTTGGCCGCTCTGGCGGGGCCGCTACAGTGGGATATAGGGCGCTGCTGCGGGCTCGACGGGACTTAAATATTTAATTAGCTCACTGGTTCGAGAATGCCGCCCTAGCGGGGATTTGGGTCGCTCGGGCGCCGCCGCTACAGCACGGTGTGGGCCACTGTGGTGAGCCCCTTAAACGACCTTATTTTGGTAATTTTTGACTTTTAGAGCTAAGGAACGAACCCAGGCGATTTCTACTCATTTTTCACCATTCTTGAAGCTAAAGGTAAGCTTTCCACTCCTCGAATCCATTTATCGATCCGTAGAACGTAATCGAATGGGTAAATATTGATGGGGATGTTTTTGATCTTGAATCTATGGTGGGAACAACCCTTAATTGGATAATTGATATCATGGGTTGATCTAGGGTTTGTTAGATTTATTGGTAATCCGGATAATTAATAATCGTTTATTGATTCCCACATTATATTGATTGTTTGTAGACCAAGAACAAGCGAAACGAATTCGGAAAGGGAATGATCAAGTTTCTTAGGGTTTCAAGCTTGTTTCGAGGTAGGTGATGGTTGTGATTCTATGATTGTGTGATATATGCTTGTTCTTGCTTCATTATGATACTTGTATATCTATGAATGTTGCAATGTTGATCACATTTGTTGTAAATCAGATAGATGAATTATCATTACCATGAAATCATGACTTAAATGAATGATCTTGAAGATATACTTGTGTTTGTAATTGTGGTGTGAGAATGGGATCGGATTGCCACGTTTCGGCATAAATATGGGATCGGATTTCCACGTTCCGGCATAAATATGGGACGTTTTGGCATGCTAACTGTTTGGGTTTGGTTCCGTGAGAGGACCAATGATTTGATGATAAATGTTAAATGCATTTTTGATTCTTCATGTTGATGATGTTGTATATGTTAATATATATGCATGTGTTTATAATGTTGTTTGACTTGCTTATATTGCACTAGTGGGATAGCCGCGTGATCCTACCAGTACACTATGGTTATGTACTGATTCTACACTTGCTCTTATTTTTGTTGAGTACATGGCATCTTCACGAGACTATTAACAAATCACGCTTCGAATTCAAGGGTGAGCCAATTCTTCCGGGCTGCCATGGGATTTTCTTTCGTCTAAGTCCATCATTTCTGGACTTAGATAATTGTTCTAGTTAGTTGATTAGTACATTAGTTTGGGGATGTATCCCTTATTGTTTAGACTTGGATCATTTGTTTAGATGTTTTGGTACATTGACTTTCAGGTTCTAGGTTGTTTATTGTGCATTTGTTTAGTATAGTTCTTATATTTCTTGTTGAAGTTTATGAGAACTTCATTAATTAGTTGTTTAATCTATTTTCGTAGTTTAAATGCCTTAGTTTTTGGTTTAGTTGCTTGTTTGAGTTATAGTAATGGTTCTCCCACCGGAGGGTTAGCGTGGGTGCCAATCACGACGGTCTGGGTTGTGACAGATTCCAAAGAAATGCATTTGTTTGTGGCCCAGAGAATTCTTCGTTACATGCAAGGAACGAGAGACTTTGGGATATTATAAAAGGCGAATGAAAAGTCGAATCTTCTCAACTATACAGATAGTGAATATTTTGGTGACTATGATGACAGAAAAAGCACTTCAAGTTATGATTTTATGTTCAGGTCCGGTGCTATTTCATGGTAAGCTAAGAATCAACCAATTGTTACTTAGTCTACTACGAAATTCGTGATTTTTGCGTCGACTTCTTGTGCCTGGCAAGCTATTTGGTTGAGGAGACTTCTGCATGATTCGAAATTCAAGCTACCAAAATCTACCAAGATATTTTATGGAAACGGTCAGCAATTCAACTATCCAAGAATACAGTACTACATGGAAGAAACAAGCATATTTATGTAATGTTCTATTTTTAGGAGATCCTAACACTAATGGAGCAGTTTATCTAATCTACTTCAGGAGTGAATACTAGGTTGCCGATATTTTCATTAAGGATCTGAAGACAGTGTCATTCATTAAACATAGAAGGCTTCCTGACATATGCACTACAAAATATGTAAACTGATTGTTAGCAAACATCAGTTTAAGGAGGAACTGTAGGAATTTCTTTTAGTTTGCTAGTTGACCTAGTCTTTAGGAAGATCGTGAGTTTTTTTAAAAGTTGAGTAACTCTGCTTATTTTCTGCTTTAGGAGTAACATATTATGTTCCTTTTAGGAGTCACGTGTTCTAATTTTTTGGATTAGACTAATTGTGTTTATTGTGGACTAATATGTGTCCTATTTTAGTGGAAGTACTCTGTTAAGTATTTTCCAATAAATAGGCTTGAAGATCCCGAATGAATGAAACTGTTATTTCTAGTCATTGTCTTCTTTCCTAAAGTAATTCTTATTTTCTCTTCTTGAGAGTATAACATGGAGATGAGCATTATCTGTTCTAGAGGTTCACTAAGATGAAGTCTTTTTGGTTCTATACAACTAAGTCTAACTATACTTATGATCTCAATAATTAATTATCTTATTATTTAGTATCTAGATCTTAATACATCATCTTAATATTGATATGCCAATTTAGAGGAAATTCTTAATGCATATGTTATCATTTAGATATGCGTTAAGATTTAGATGTCTCTTTAAAAGACAAATGAAGCCTTAAACTTGTTAGATAACTTTATTTTAAATGCATCAAAAGATTTATCTACATATTTTAAAAAAAGAAAAATTAAGAACCTTAAAATATGTTTGATAAACAATTGAGGACATTTTTGAAAGCTTACCTTTAATACATCATCTTCAGGTGCAATACAAGATATGGGAACTGCCATTATTGCAAATCCATCATCTACTTTTTGTTGTTTCTCCATATTCTAGGAAAAAATGTAAAACACTTCATCAAAACCAACCATCTTTATATTAAAGGAAAATCTAACTTTCTAATTATGTTAAAAATAAATTGTATTTTGTATAATAATACAAACCAATTTATTTTTTTAATACATTTATTGATTAAAAAAAACTTAAGAGTAATGATGATATTTATTTCAGAATTCAATGTATGCTAAATATTTATCAAAATGATTATTCTAATCTAAGGTGCTCATATGTGTTAAAATAGGTCAGTGGATGTGGAAAAAATATTTATATGTGTTAATTACCTGAAAAAGTGTTTCCTCTTTTGTTAATTCTATAATATTGAATAATATTGTTAGTTTCTATTTTATGAGTGCAAATTTATCTATTTACTGCAGTAAATTAGTCTTCTTAAAATAACTTATTTTCCTAGTCTTTAGGAGTTTGTTTATTTTCAGCAGATTCTATGCTGATATTTAGATAGTTGAAGTTAGTGTTTTATTATAAATGTAAGTCTTCATTGCAGTGAATAATAAAGAATTACCACTTCAAATTCAAAAGCTTCCTTCTTTCTAGTTCTTCGGTCCTTTTTTTCTATCTTTATTCCTTCATATTCATAAGTGTTCTGTTGTTCTTTTTCTGATTTTCACTCAATTTAAACAACAATTGGTATCAGGGGATTTTCTTCTTGAGGGACTTGTGTGTGTTAAATCTGTTTTAGTGCATTAAAATGGACGGAGAAGCAAGTTTTTCTTCAATGGTACCACCAATTTTCGATGGAGAAAGTTATCAGATCTGGGCAGTTAGAATGCACACATATCTAGAAGTTTTGGATCTCTGGGAAGCTGTAGAAGATGATTATGAAATTGTTCCCTTACAAAACAATCCTAGATGGCGCAAATTAAAAATCACAAGGACAGGAAAACCATGAAATCAAAGGAAAATGCATGCTTGTTTACTGCAGGGTCATCCACCATCTTCACTCATATCATGTCCCTGAAGTCAACAAAAGAGGTATGGGATTATCTCAGACTGAGTATGAAGGAGACGAAGGGATTCAAGGGATGCAAGTGCTGAATTTGGTACGTGAGTTTGAGCTGCAAAGGATGTAGGAAAGTGAAATTATAAAGGAGTATTCTGACCGAATTCTTAACATAGAAAATCTTGTCAGATTATTGGATTCCACTTTTAAAGATTCTAGGATCATTTAGAAAGTCCTTGTAACAGTACCCGAAAAATTTGAGGCTACTAAGATAGCCTTAGAAAATACTAAGGACTTGTCTAATATTACACTAGCAAGCTCTTAATGCTTTTCAAGCACAAGAGCAATGACGTGTAATGAGACATGAAGGAGCTGTTGAATGAGCCCTACTAGTAAGACAACAAGATGATGGAAGATACAAGAAGAAGGTGAACAAAAAGATACAAGGAGGGAGCAGTGATAATTTTGTGAAAAGCAATAAGGCTAACTATCCCCCCTTGTCGGCACTCTGGAAAAAAGGTCACCCTCCTTTCAAATGTTGGAGGAGACCTGACACAAAGTGCAGCAAGTGCAACCAGCAGGGACACAAAGCTGTAATTTGTAAAGCCAAAATTCAGCAGAGCGAAGTTGAAGCTCAAATTGTTGACCGAGAAGAAGAGATCAACTCATTGCTGCAACTTGTTTCACATGTGTCTTGATTCAAGTGAAAGTTCGTTAATTGATAGTGGTTGCTCTAACCATATGACATCTGATAAAAAGTTGTTCAAAGAGTTGAGGAACACAGAGACAATGAAAGTTAGAATTGGAAACATCGAGTGTATTTATGTGGAAGGCAAAGGCACCATAGACATTACAAGTTGCTCTAGAACTATGTTTATTATGGATGTTTTGTATGTCCCGGACCTTGATCGAAACCTGATAAGTGTTGGTCAATTAATGGAGAAATGATTCAACCTGATCTTTAAAAACAAGGTTTGAATGATAGAAGACCCATTAGGCCATGAAGTATTCAAGGTCAAAATGGAGGGGAGATGTTTCTCGCTCAATCCCTTGAAAGAGGAGAAACGACGTTTCTTATTTCAGACAACTCTATAAAAGTTTGGCATAAAAGGATGGGTCGTTTTCATCATCAAGGTATGATCTTGATGCAAAAAAGAAACTTGTGAATGATCTACAGTTCATACAGAATCGTTGGTCAGATTTTCAAGCTTGTTTACTTGGCAAGAGGAACAGATTGCCCTTTCCCAAAACAACTTGGAGAGCATCAAGAAGGCTTCAACTAATTCATACAAATCTATGTGGACCTCATAGTACACTATTATTAAATGGTAGTCTTTACTACATTGTATTTATTGATGATCTCAGAAGATAGACTTGGATTGTTTTCTTAAAATACAAATCAGAAGTTGCTGATGTGTTTTGCAATTTTAAAGCAAAGGTAGAAAATCAAAGTTATTGCACAATTCAAACTTTAAAGTCTGATAATGGGAAAGAGTACACTTCAGAGCAGTTCAAAATATTTTGTGACATAACTGGTTTAACCCATCAACTAACTGTCCCTTATACTCCACAACAAAATGGAGAAAGTGAGGAAAATAGAAGTATAATGGAGATGACAAGATGCATGCTACATGAGAAAAATATACCAAAAATGTTTTGGGCGGAGGCTGCCAGCACTACTTTTTTTGTGCAAAATAGACTTCTTTCTAGAGTCGTGAAGGATAAAACACCATATGAAGCATGGTATGGTCATAAACCCTCATTGCAATGACTTAGGATTTTTTTCTGTTTGTGTTTCTCTTATGTGCCACATGTTAAAAGAGATAAACTTGATAAGAAAGTAGTTCCTAGCATCTTTATAGGTTACAATACTGTTTCCAAAGCATATAAGGTCTATCAACCTCAAACGAAGAAAACTCTCATAAGTAGAGATGTTCACTTCATTGAGGACCAAAATTGGAATTGGGAGAATCCCAAATCCAATCCAACAATTGACACTCTATTAGATCCAAAAGATCTAGTAGATGATCTTCCTTTAGAGACATGATGTTGATCTCTGATATCTATCAGAGATGCAATACTGCAATTTGTAATCCCGCAAGCTATGAGGAAGCAGAAGGGAATGAAAAATGGGTGGCGCAAATGAAGGTGGACATGATGATGATTGAAAAAAATCACACCTGGGAACTTGTAGATAAACCTCAAGATCGAAAGATCATTGGTGTAAAATGGGCTTTCAGGACAAAGCTGAATGCAGATGGATCCATAAACAAACATAAAGTTAGTCTTGTGGCGAAGGGTTGTGCTCAGATTTTTGAAGTGGACTACTCACAAAACATTCGCACCAGTTGCTCGACTTAACACAATCAGACTAATTCTAGCCATTGCAACGAAAAAAAGTCAGAAAGTTTATCAACTTGATGTTAAGTCGGCCTTTCTCAATGGTTTTCTCCAGGAGGAGATTATTTTGAGAAACGAGATGGTTTTGTCATCAAGGGGCAAGAAGCAATGTTTATTTGCTAAAGAAAGCTCTCTATGGTTCAAAGCAAGCACCAAGAGCTTGGTATAGCAAGATTGATGATCATTTACATAGTTTAGGATTTAGGAAGAGCATATCTGAGTCTACAATTTACAGTAAGTGTTCAGGTGCGGACATACTTATTATTTCTTTGTATGTTGATGATCTATTTGTCATAGGAAGTAAGACTTATCTTATTGAGGATTTCAAGTTGGAAATGACGAAGGTGTTTGAAATAACAGACCTTGGACTGATGGCATACTTTCTTTGAATGGAGATCAAACAAAATGAAGATGATGTGTTCATTTGCAAGAAAAAGTATACTCAAGATATCATGAAGCAGTTTCACATGGAAGATTGTAAAGTGATGGGTACTTCGATGAAGCAAAAGGAAAAGTTGTCCATTTATGATGGAGAAGAAAAGATGGATGAGGCATATTATAGAAGACTTATTGGTAGCTTAATGTATTTGACTGCAACCAGGCTTGATATACTGTATGCAATGAGTCTTTTGTCTCGGCTCATGCATTGTGCAGGTGATTTACACTTGAGAGCAGCTAAATTAATTGTCGAATACATCAAGGGAACTATCAACTATGGTGTTAAGTTCCATAAAAGTGAAAATTTAGACTTATCAGATTTTATGATAGTGATTGGGCTGGTTAATTTGATATGAGTAGTACTTCGGGTTTTTGTTTCAATCTTGGATCAGGAGCTTTCTCTTAGTGTTCCAGGAAACAAGATATAGTAGCGCAATCAAAAGCTAAGGCAGAATTCATTGCTACAACAATAGCTGTAAATCAAGCACTATGGTTGGGGAAAATCATCTCTGATATGAATATGAAGCAAAAAGAAGCACTGAGGTTTATACTGATAACCAAGCTGCAATTTCTATTGCTAATAATCCAGTTTTTCAAGGGAGAACTAAGCATTTCGATGCTAAGTTGTTTTTCGAGAGAGACGTGCAGAAAGATGGAGATGTGAAGCTTCTTTACTGCAAAAGTGATTAGCAGGTTGCTTACATTTTCTCCAAGCCCCTTCCCCTAGACAAGTTTGAGTTTTTTAGAAAGAAACTAGAAATCTGCAGATCCTAAAGCAAGGAGGAGTTTTAGTTTCTATGTTTTAGGACTTTAACTTTCTTTAATTATTGCAGTAAATTAGTCTTCTTAAAATAACTTCTTTTCTTAGTCTTTAGGAGATTGTTTATTTTCAATAGATTCTATGCTGATATTTAGGTTTAGCTAATTGAAGTTAGTGTTTTATTATAAAGGTAAGTCTTTATTGCAGTGAATAATAAAGACTTACCACTTCAAATTCAAAAGCAATCCTCTTTCTAGTTATTCCGTCCTTTTTTCTTTCTTTATTCCTTCATATTCATAAGTGTTCTCATGTTCTTTTTCTGGTTTTCACTCAATTTAAACAACAAATATCATATGGACAATGTTTACTTGAGGTTTGTGAGATAAGGCTATTTTTAGGCCAGTGATGATTGGAGAAGAGCGTGATCAGTTCTAGAGGTTCAGTAAGTTGAAGTTTTTGTACTTCTATACTACTAAGTCTAACGTTGCTTATGAGCTCAATAATTAGTTCTCTTATAATTTATTATTTATATATTAATACATCATCTTAATATTGAGATGTCAATTCAAAGAATATTCTTAATTTATATGTTATTATTTAGATATGCATTGACATTTAGACGTCATATAATCTTAAAATGACAAATGAAGCCTTAGACTTGATAGATAACATTATTTTTCTTCCATAAGACAACTAACATTAAAAAAGTTATTCCAAAATGCATCAAAAGTTTTCTCTACATAACTTTAAAGGAGCAGAATTAAGCACCTTAATATGTATGCTAAACAATATGGGGGAAATTTCCGAAAGCTTACCTCTGAAACATTAGCTTCAGGTGGAATACAAGATACGGGAACTACCATTATTGGATCTCCACTTTCTACTTTGTTCTGCTTATTCGTATTCTAGTAAATAATGTAAAACACATCGTCAAAGTCAAAGCATCTTCACATTAAAAGAAATATTCACTTTCTACTCTTATTAAAAGAACATAAATTCTCAACATAATATAAACCAGTTTAGCTTTTTAATATATTTATTTGTTAAAATGTTTAAGAGTAGTAATGATATTTCTGTTAGATTATCAATGCTAATTCAAGTTTGTAAAAAAAATTTCAAAATAATTATGCTAATTAAATATCTAATAATATAAGGTGTTCATCTAGGTATAAATGGCTCAGTTGAGGTGGAACAAAATATTTATGTATGAATACTTGAAAAAGTGGTTTCTCTTTTGTTAATTCTACAAGATTGAATAATATCATATGGACAAAGTTATCTTGAATGACCTACCAATTTTTTATATGAGAGTAGACTTAACTAAAAAAAATAGAGGAATAGAAGAAACAAATACATATATGTCATATCTACTATTGGGGAATACAATTTAGACTTGTAAAAAGTAAGAGATTAGATAACTACAGAGCAGACTCAAATCCAATGAACAAGACTTACAGTCTTGGACACTTGACCAAGCTCTTCATGAGCGGTATCCACCTTCACCTAAATATTCTCTCCTAAGCCTCTGGCTTTAGCATAGAAAAGTAAGGGTTCAGTGAGATCCACCCCGATCAGTGCAATTAGATAGTTAGAGTTAGTAGTTTCTTCAAGAATTCTATAAAGAGGAGTATTCTTTCATAAATATCTCTCTCTCTATCTACAAACACACTCACAGTCTCTCTCTCTCTATATATATATATATCTCTCTCTCACACAAATATACATATACTAGAACTTTGACTCTTGCATAACTTGGACTAGTTTTATTAATTGTGGTTAAATTAAGTTGCACGGGTTTCCCCACTGCCGAAGCTAAAGAAAAGAGGCATTATTTAACAAAATAGGTGGGTAAAAGGTTGGGGAATGAGATCCATCCCATCGCCTTAGTAGTCTCTTCATTAATTCTGAATCGTGCATCATAGATGAGAGTACGCATTAAATATGAGTATCCATATTTGCACGTTATATAGTAAGCTCCTTTAGAAATTATATTAATGAAATCCTCCTATTGTTTAAGGCGAATAAGAATGTGTTTACTGCGGAACAAACCAATTTGACAGTCCCCTTGAATGCCACATTGTTGAGGAATACTTTTTCTCAACTCTACAAGATCCGGCCAGTCATATGTGAGCTTGCCAACAACTGCATATTGTAGATTTTCAGTTCGATTCGTTCTATCCACTTCTTCCTTCATCCATTTGACATGTGGAACCCCTTCCACCATAATAACTTTTTAAAATGGAATGGATTCTGAATTTGGAACAATGTTTGAAACTGAATTTGCGAAAGATATAGGTAAAATAGGGCTAATAAGGGGTACTTCATTAGAAATCGGGCGTAAGGAAGGGAAATTAGATGTTGAGACAGGCAGACCAGCCACCGTAGATGGCTTGTTCGTCCCGCTAGTGATATTTTTTTGTTTCGCCCTAGATCGACCAACCTTTAAAACACACCACTAAAGTTTAAGATCTGCTTACTTATCATGTGTTTTTGTCGATGTGGACTTCTTATCCTAAGGATATGTGTCACAAAAACCGTCTATTATGGACTCAACATCCTTGCTGAGGTTTTCCCCACCATTGTGATTTTCCCTACCACTTGAGATTTGTTTGACCTAGTAAAGATGTTTGGCTCACCTTATCAGAATTTGGCTAAACTTAGGTAAACTTTAGCTTGCGTCGACATAGTTAACACAAAATATACTATAATACCATCTGTAATTGCCTAACCCACTAGTGATATTGTTCTATCTGGCCATAGACTTGCACAACTTTTAAAGGCATCATTAAAGTACACAGTCTACTTACTTATATATACTTAACATCTCTCATACGTTTTTCTTATATGTTACTTCTTATCCTAAGTTAGGGTGTAACACATACAACCTCTCTCCTGATTTTTCAAAGCAAATTAAATCATGTTTAACTTAAAAAACCATGTGTGAGATGAAATCTTTAATACTTTTATCTAATAATTAATGTAGTAAAAAATAATTTGAAAAAACTATTCAAAATAAAAGAAATATGGGCCTGATAGTTGGTCATACAAACCTGGACTCTATATAAATAAAATAACTTGTCTGCGAAATAGAAGATTTGCGCATGTTGGTCTAGACTTATATTGGACAATAGGCCTCAACCGCTAGAGTCCATCCAAATCAAACTCAATAACTAATTCAAACATAAAGACCCTGCATATTGTTTTTTAACCAACTTAAAAACTACAATTGAAATCAAATAAAAGACCATGCATACTGTTTTTTTAACTAACAATAGACTGCATATAAAGTAAATAAGAACTCAAATTGCTATTTTGTTTCCAAGGAAACAAAAGTTGAACTTTTTCACATTCATTGAAGTTTCTGATCATGAAGTTTCCTCCCCTTCTACTCCTCTTTCTTCTTCTTCTCCTTCTTCATGATCACCATCTTCATATTTTTCTTCTTCCTCCTCGTCCTCCTCTAGTTCATCTTGATATCCTCAATAATGATGCTGCCAGTAGAGCAAATTTAATTGCCTACTAAACTGAGAATTCTCACATGTCATTCCCAAATGCAAGCATTTACAATTAATTAGAGCTTGATTTCAAGTTCTTACCTGAATGAAACTGAGCTGAGTAGAACAAAATTTGTTGCAGTTCGATATCATTATCTCCGCTCTAGTACCCAATTTTATTTTCGGTGATAGCGGCGACAACATAATTCAACAAGGTGGGATCAACTTCGATTTCGCCGGAGTCCAAAATTTGTAAATCTCTTGATTTCATTTCAACTTGATTATGCCATCAATGGGACCCTATATTTCTTTCCCAATATATGCATATATGTTGTATAGATATTGTTTTTTTCAGGTTCTTGTATTTATATTACTCTTTAGGGTTTAGAATATATTTGGATTATACCAAATTTGCAATTATGTGCAATTTGGTATGACGTATCGAAATACGTGTCGGCCAAGTGAAACAGCCAATAAGTCCATGCCACACGTTAACATTGTTACAACGTGTCTAATCAAATCAAACACGTATGAAAACATACCGTGTGTACAACTGATATGTTTGAACTATGAAAAAACATAAACTAAAATTTGATTGGTAAAAAAAAATCACTCTAATCACAATACTTCCCACTCAATAGAACTAACATGTTCAAACCAATCAAATATCATCATCCCAACTTCAGCTTAATGAATAAAAAAAATGTTCCTCGTCACATTTATTTCTTCCCAGCACAAGTGACATGTTTCATCCAATAAAAAAATTTCATAAAAAAGTTTTCTTGATCATATATGTTCAACCCTAGCAGAGGTGGCATATTCATGTTAATCAAATATCGTCATGAGAGTTTCAATTTGATTGGTCTAAAAGAGTTAGTAGTATTTTCCATCTTGACACAAATTACATGCTTGAGTCAATCAATATCATCATGTTGACTTTAATATGGTTAAAAAGAGTTTGTCCTTGTCACAATTCTTCCAACCTACAACTATAATAAGGATTTTCATAATTCAAGAAGTCAAAGGATTCTCATGGATTAAATGTTATAAGTTCTCCATGAAGATCAAGAACGAAGGCAAACTAAATATCTAGGCATTCAAAACAAATCTAATGAAGTCATATCAAATACCAGGGTGTTAAAAACTCATATTCACTTATTTTTGTCCATCAAAGTATTTTTGATGAATCAAGTTCAAATCAAACATAAATTCGAAATTAAAAACAAATATCCTTAAATTTATATTCGAAGAGAAGGATAAGAGGACTATTAGAGACTATAACAACAATTCTTCTTAAATACAATACAATAAATATTTCTCATTCTTATTATTTACTTAGCATGAACTTTATTGTCTACCACCCATTCCTTTTTCGCCAAGTATGAAGGCTGTTATGTTCTCATACTTTATGTTAAGTAACTTCGTTGACTTGAGAAAGTAACATTCCCAATATAAAAAGTAAAGGTAAAACAAAACCACAACTACCATATGCCTTGTTAGAAAAATATATCAAAAAGATATCAAGAAAAAAAGGGAAATAATGAAGTGAACAAAAAAGGAGTTATGCTACAGATGTATAAGAAAAGGAAAGTTAATAATGATCACTCGAATAATCATTTTAATTTAAGAGAAAAAATATTCAAACTTCTATGAAGTAAATAAACTTTAAAAGGAATAATAATATTCTAAACTAATTGCAATATGTGAAGTCTTGAAATCGATCATCAAAACCACAAGGTGAATGCATGAAAAAAAACTTGAGCGACCATAATGGGGTTTTAGTTATGTTGAAGAACAAATATGTTGAGAGTTGTGGTCCATTCTACAGCGGTAGCAAAAATCATGTCCACACCTGCCATAAATTCAAAATTTTCTCAACAGGATATTCGATAAATACTATGTATATTGTTAGTTCAATGTGTATATTGTTTCTTGCCTTATTTCCCAAAACCATTAGCACAACTCTATTGTAGTATCAATTCGTTGTTACAATCTTCATCATATTGCAACGCAAAAGAGCAATTTGACATTCCAACTATGGTTATTACTTTACTTTTAAGTTATCATGTAGAGACATGTTATGAATCAACTACTCCCTATGTTGAGATTTTGCTTGTCCTCTGTCTAAAATGATAAATATATACACTTTTTAACATACGTTAAGAGAAAAATATATACATTTTTCATTGTTTACCGCATCAATTATCCAGTCAGTTTGGTCTCTATGTAATAAGAATTTGAGAAGAAGATGATCAAAGATTCAAGCAATTTTCCATATCTTTCAACTTTTTGATGTTTTAGTTTATCTCTTTTTGTTGGTCTGAATTGTAGGCCTTGTAGAGTTGAGAAGAAGTTTTTCCTATTTAGCCACTATACTCCATAAGAAATTACATATCTATTAATAATAACGGTTAATAAACACTAAAACTTCAAATCTTTGATCCTAATTTTATTATGGAAAAACTACCTATTAAGACATACCTTACTACCATATATACATATTTTGCCTCTACTTTAAAATATTTCATATAATACCACTTTTTAATAACTATACCATATATTTTAAAAAGTTAAATCAGATGCACAATCCTTGTAAATATGGTATTTAATAATTATCTTAAAACTAGTAAAATTACCCGCGCTTTGCGCAGAATTTTATATCACAAAATTTATAAAATAATACTTAAAATCTATCGGTCATTAAAACTAAAACACTATGTTATGTTACATACAAGATTACGTAGTAACGAACATTAATAATATAAAGGAAAATGATAAATATAACATCTTATCATTTATCCTTAAATCAATCATCTTTAATTTGATTTTATAATTTATCCTTTTGCATCTAGAAAGTGTTACTATTTGATATTTTTGGGAAATTAGATGAACATCAATACGAGATATTAAATTTTCTAATAAATAAGTAATCTTTATCTATACTAACAAATACTTATAACAATAACTTTATGGAAACATAAACAACAAATTTTAAAACATGTACTCAAAAATAACATTTAATATCGTAAGCATAAATTAATGACCGTAAAAAATATACCAGAATCTATAACAATAGAATGAAATAGAAAGGAAAAAAATTAAGCCCACTGATTGCACCATTGTTTTAAGTAAATTATTCCCCTCTAGTACCCGAGGTTTAAAGGAATAGATGCTCTCAGGATGGAACGATTCCATTCACAACTGTATTGATACAAAAACAATGGTGTTAGCGAGCCACTGAACACAAGCAAAGTATACAAATATTTAATTGTGCAAAAGAAGAAGAAGAAGTTAAGAATTTTCATTGTTTTAAACTGAGAGAAAATCCCTCTATTTATAGAAAAAAAAGGTAGTGTGAAAAAATGCTTATTGTACCTTATCGAAATGTCAGAACTCTTTGGAAAAGTTACAACCCTTTAGAAAGGTCACAACCTTTCATAAAAGTCGCAATTTTTCATAAAAGTCGCAACTCTTCATAAAAGTCACTTCTTTTCATGAAAGGGGAAGGATATTTTTGGAAATAAATAAATTTAAAAGGAAATTCTTGCTTGTGGCGGCACCACGTAGGCGGGCCTAGAGTTCTCTTTTATATAAATATATGATATGATATATATATATATATATATATCATCCAAAAGTAATTCTAGTATCTATGAAAACATAGTGTACATGATTTTTATATGGAATAAAACTTAACACCTTAAAATTAAAAGAAGTTCTTAAAAACATACCTTAAAATCATATGCTTTTGATTTATGAGGTGTGATAAAATATATGGGCACGTCCATTAATTCTGCATCTTCATCACCATAAACGTTATACTGGTTATCCATATTCTAGTAGAGAAAAATAAGAAATACATAGTCAGATCTTTTGTAAGACTAAAATATTTTGTTAAATAATAGAGAATGTTTTCAAAAAAATATGAAAATTGTTAGTTTGATAATAACTTATATTTACGTGTGAAGTAATAACTTAAGAACATAATAAAAGTGCAAGAATACAAAAAAATAGTCAAAGTAAAAGATGTTTGTCCATTAAATGTATGCATTCAGTAACAAGATCATTTATTGTTGTGGTCATGCATGTCAAATGATTCACTAAATGCACCCACAACATCTAGAGCTATCACAAAATATATTAATTTCCACCCATAGAACCAATTATATTTCTTTTAATGGTCAAACCTAAGATGATCAATCTCTTTTATTAGAATTTGTATCCTTAAAGTAAAAATAAATAAAAACAAATGGTTAGAAAAATAGAGGGGAAAGTATAAAAAACATAGATCCATCAAACAAAAAAAAAGACTTGTTTCGATTTCTTAGGATTCATTAGACTAGCAATAAAAAATTCCACCTAAATTTTAAATTTCTTTCTAAGAAAATTAATATTTTTGGGGAAATTAATTTTAAAAACCTAGCGATCTAATCAAATTGTTAAAAGTAGCTGGTACCAGTTCAACGGACTTTCGATCTAGAAAACAATATTTATAGGTGATAATACTTGAAAAAGTTCTTTCTCTTACACTAATTCAATAACAGTGAATATAGACTTTCCCAAAAAAAAAATAGCTCATTAGAAGAAAAAGATCTATTTAGGTCATATCTACTTTTAGGGAATATAATTTAGACTTGAAAAAAAAAAGAGACTGAGATACCTATATAATAGATTTAGATGCAACTAACAATACCTTCACCTTTTTCTTCTCTCCTTGGCCTCTGGATCAGATGTGGTGAAGCCAGGTCAGTGAGATTGCCCCCAATCAATTGTTTCTTCAATAATTCTTAAAAGAGTACCCTTTTAATAATTTCAAAAACTACACGGATTCAATTGGATAAAGAGCTAAACATTATGACAATTTAATATTTCATATGTAACGAATGAACAGGGTGTAGAAAAATCTATTCTAAGAATAATATAAAGAAGGAGGACATTTTGTCACGACTCAACCCACTGGGTTGTGCGGGTACCTAATATAATATATAGATAAGAGAACTCTCACCCTCAACTTACTTTGAGCCATGTGGAAAATAAGTGCAGCATCATCTAACACTCTATAAAAATATGAAAACACCTTTAATTGTTTTTAAACCTGCAAGGAACTTCTAAGTGACCAATAAACATCCTCCTCCTCCCTCCCCAAGACCTAGTCTAAAAACATAGGAGCTTCTAAGAGTAAATTTTAAAAATGAAATAAGACATAGCTCCTACCATAATAAAAAAGGAGTAGAGTCTATAAGAGATCATCATCGACTTCAACTATTAAAGATCACGAAATTCCTGCAACTAGACTTTACCAACTGGCATTGCAAGGGTAGTCTCAGTAAAAATAACACATACTTATAGGCATCATTAGTCAACCCGAGACAACCACACAATATAATATAGATAATCACAAAGTCCTGCAATATAAGAATTACACCACCCCAACTCTCTACTCATATACTCAAACTCTTTCCCGGTAAATACTATGACTAACCACCTCAATTAAATCACCCCAAGGCCTCCCAAGGCTACATGTTATGACGCAATAATGTCAAATCATAGCCTTGCCCTTCTATCACATAATTATCCACGAATACCAGGCCACCACTAGCTCTATCAATATACTTACTAGTACTTCTCAATTTCTCATGTCAATCCCTTGCCCTTTTAGATCATTATATAAAACTGGCACCTTAGACTAACTCATCCTTAGCCACTTAACCTATAAGCCATTACAAAACCAAGATCATTATGATTAATAATAGACAACTAGAGGATTGAGTCTCCATAATCTCAATCGTGTAGTAAAGATAATTATGCATAAGAATCCCAAGAATTTATATGAAAATGAACATTTAATTTACCTCCACCCTTAGAAGTGACACATAGACCAAAATTCCAATCCTTACACTTACTTACTGTTAAATTATCCATGTCTCATATGGTCATATAAAAGCCAGAGCTAAGATCAACTCTCTTCCAAAGTAATTCAGACCGCTAAATGGTCTACCATGTAACAATTATATGGTAGGTTTTCTCAAAGAACCCAAAGCATACTGATAGTGTACCGATGCGGTACGTGAGCCATCCTTAGTTAATATACATGTGTGGTACCCGAGCTATTAATAGTTAGTGTACCGGTGTGGTACCCGAGCCTACCAAGAATCACAAATAATCATTCACAATCACATATAACATCGAGAAATACCATTTGAAAACCACAAGTCACAATAGCAAGTTCATTGAATGAGATTATATGCATGATGTCCTATCATATGTCTTCCTACTATGCATTGCACAAATGATACTACTAATAGTAGACATGTATGCATACATAAACAAGAAACATACAACCATCACCTATATGCATAAACCAATATTTAGCCACTTTTGAGTCCTTACTAGGTGATGCTATTGGGTTCTTGGGTTGCTTTTTCAATGTTTCAAGTCTGTGGAAGGTCGTGGCATTTCATGAGGCATTCTCAATTCTTTTATTAGTTTCATTACTGTTTAGTGTACCTATCACGCTTAAAGGTGTTTGTTTGGATTATTTATTTGAATTGCCACACGGGTGTATCTTCTAGGCTGATGGGATCCAGTTAGATATTAGGTAGATATTTACTTTAAGGTTATTTCATACCTTACCTCGTGTGTTTCTTAGATAGGATTTCTTTTACTATTTTTTTTTGTAACTTCTAGATATTCACTTTTCCACTCTTCATTATTGTTTTAATTTTTTGTCATGCCCCGAGCCTACCCCCTGGGCGGGACTGGCACTCGAGAACCATTGCTAGCCCCAAGCAAACCCTTGTCCTGGCTTAACTTATAACGGAAGACTTAAATAACAAGAAATAGTCTCAAAGAACTACACATGCAATATCTTTAAGAAATATTAGACTTTTCGAAATGGCAACTCAAGTCTTAACATCAACAATTGAAAATGGAAAGACTAAAGAACTATAACTGTCCATCTATGAAGCCTCTAAAACAAAGAGGGATGTTGGGAAAATACCCCCGATCATCCTAACAACTAAGTACTAAAACAATGAAAAAGGAGTTCTCCGGAAAACAAAGAGGCTCACCAACAGATTCTGAGTGCTCAACTGGATCAGCGAGGCCCTGGATGCTGATCCTAGTTACCTGTATCAACATCACAAAACTATGCAGGCCAAATGGCGTCAGTACATCGAATGTACGAGTATGCGATGGGAAAACTAAACATGAAATAATCTTGAAAAAATCTGAAAAGAACACTTACCTTAGCTTTAGTCAACTCATGGATACTCAACTCAAATGCAAAGTAAAACAACAATAAAGGTGGAGTTTATACAAAGCATTTAAAACACTAGGTAGCAACTCAATGGAATAAAGAAATACAATAACAACTCACTTTGCATATAAAGTAATATTATACTATGGAAGTTTCTCTAACCGACAACCATCACTATGACCTAAAGTGGTGATACAACGTCTCGCCCACGCTGCCAGAACTGTCCTATATCTTGCTGTGATATAGAACGCCTCAACTAAGTGGATCCACTAGTCTATGCTAAAAAGAACTAAGGAATCATCTAAAAAGTATTACCCTTTCTTACCCACGATGGCTACATGGTTTATGGAGACTTGAGTTATTGTGAACTCGTTCTCATATCCGTGCTCAATAATACTCCCAAAATATACTCAGCTCATATGTTTTAAAAAACAAACTCTTTCTGTGGTTTGAGATATTTACTCAAAAACTAGCTCAAAGTCTCTCTTGGAAATCAGTGTTAACTTTCTTGTTTAAATTTGAACGCATTTCAACTCTTGGGAATACTTAGTTCCTGTATAATCTTTTAAAGAAATGAACTTCACTCTTACTCTATAGTACCCTGCCAAACCCAAAAAGCTTCTAATAATGGAAGGAGTTAGAGGTCTAGGTCAACTCTTGACCGCATCTGTCTTCTAAGGATCTACCTCAATCCCCTTGCTTGACACAATATGACCAAGGAAAGCTACGGACCATAACCAAAATTCACACCTGCTAAACTTTGCAAAAAGTTGTTGGTACTTAAGTACTTGCAATACAATCATCAAATGATGAACATGCTCATTCTCACTCCTTGAATAGATCAAAATATTATCAATAAACACAATCACAAACATGTCTAGGTATTGCCTAAACACTCTATTCATCAAGTGCATAAACGCTACCGGAGAATTAGTTAAGCCAAACGACATCACTAGGAATTCATAATGACCATACCGAGTTCGGAAAGCCATCTTGGTAATATCAACCCCTCTCACCCTTAATTGGTGATAACCCGAACGAAGATCAATCTTAGAGAAATAACTTACCCCTTGAAGTTGGTCAAGCAAGTCATGAATTCTTGGTAGAGGATACTTGTTCTTACTGGTCACTTTATTCAATTGACGATAATCAATGCACATTCGGAGAGACCCATCTTTCTTTCTAATAAACAACACCAGAGCACCCCATGGAGAGATACTCAGTCGGATGAAGCCCTTATCCAACAAGTCTTTTAACTTTTCTTTAAACTCTTTTAACTCAAACGGAGCCACTCTATAAGGAGGAATAGATATAGGTTGCGAATATGGGAGAAAGTTAATACAAAAGTCTACTTCCCGCTCAGGAGGAATACTGGGTAAGTCATCTGGGAATACTTCCGGAAACTCATTTACAATGGGGACCGACTTTAGAGTAGGGGTTTTAGAATTTGCATCCCTCATGCTAACAAGATGGTAAAATCAACCTTTCAAAATCATCTTTCTAGCTTTAAGGTAGGACACAAATTGACCTCTAGGCATAGAATTTCCCCCCTTCTACTCTAAGATAGGCTCATTTGGAAACTGAAACTTGACCACACGAGTTCTATAATCTATAGAAGCATAACATGCATAACATCAAAGTCTAACATGTCAAGCTCTACCTAATCGACAAGATTAACTCTATGGGATAAGGAAACGAGACATCTTCTATAGACTCTCTTAGCCACAACAGAATCACCAACATGAGTAGAGACGGAAAATGGTTCTAATAACACTTTCGGAGGAACATCAAACCTCATTGCCACATAGGGCGTCACAAAAGATAAAGTAGCACTGGGATCCAAAAAGGCATACAAATCAATAAGAAAAACTTTTAACATACCGATTACTACATCCGAGGAGATCTCTTGGTCACCTCGGGTTTGGAGAGCATAAAAATGGTTTTGTTTTGGAGCATTGGAGTTTGAACCACTAGGAGGAACTTTCTTGCCCTCTCTTCCTTTAGCCGTAAGTGTTGGAAATTCCTCAATTGATGACCACTCTTACCACAACCAAAACAAACATCCATGCCGACTAGGCACTTACTATCATATTTCTTCTCACATTTCACACAAGTAAGCCATGCCATAGAAGATCCACTACCATTACCTCCTTGAGGTTTAGGGTTAGACACCCTATCCTTGTTGTCCCTTGGAGGAGCATTTGAGGAACCTTGACCGGAAAATCTATTTTTGAACCTAGGTCAACCTTGTCCATCGGACCATGCATTAGAGAAGTTCCCATCACTGGTCCTAGCGCTTTTTACCTCCCTATTCTTTACCTTGAGTTTTTATTCCTCAATTTGTTGGGCGTACACCATAATACGTGAGATATCATGGAGGATCATTGCTATGCGACATTCTTTTTCTACCATGTCTGACATGCCCGACAAAAACCTACTCATCTTAGCCCTCGAATCCACTACCATAGTTGGAGCATACTTGGACAATTGAGTGAACCTTAAGGCATACTCCTTCACACTCATACTTCCTTGATGAAGGTTAATGAACTCTTACACCTTTGCTTCCCTCAACTCTAGGGAAAGAACTTATCAAGAAATGTTAATTTAAGCAATTCCCACTGTACGGGATCCACTCCCACCGATTTGTCTCCCTTCCATTGATCATACCATACTTGAGCAACATCTTTCAATTGGTAAGCGGCTAACTCCGCCTTGTCTTCCGAAGTCATCACCATAACAGCAAGTACCTTGTAGGCCTCGTCGATAAACCTTTGAAAATCCTCTTATACTTTGGAGCCATGAAATTTTGGGGGTTTCATTCTTGTAAAGTCCCTCACTCTTGACGCCGCCGAATTCACATTAGGGTTCACGATAGCAATCACCTTTCTATTTGCTCGAGCCAAAACTTGAAGAGTCGCCCTAAACTTCGCATGAGTAACATTCTCAACCATAGGATCAACCAAAGCTTGAGGAGGAGCTCCTTGATTTACATTGTCTTCTTCATTCCTTCTACTGATCGTCCTTCGAGTAGTAAAATCATGTAGACCATTGAGTAAGGATTAGAAGAAATTTTTTATAGAGTTAAACTCTATCGCACGACTTGAGAGTAATGAAAGAAGTGGAATTTCCTAAACATCTTGTAGCTTCTCATTCATCAATGTGGCGGGTTTCACACTAATTAACAAGGCTTTACTAGACGTGGCTTAAAAGACATCATACTAGGATCATTCTAAACCTGGTTCTCTAATTAAGAAGTTTGTTACGACTCAGTGCTACCCCCTAGATGTAATATGGCATATAGAACCCCGAAGGACTCCATACTAGCCACTTAGTCCTCATAATATAAGCAATAGAACAATAAGAGTAAAAATACAATTCAAATCTAAAATTTTCATAAACGAAAGAAGAAGTCTAGACACTAAGTCCCAACATAGCCATTTATACAATGTGCGAATAAAATAGGGCCAAGCCCATACAACATTTCCAAAAAGGGAAATACATGAACGAAACTACAACATGACAAAAAAATGTCCTCGAACCATGAGGACTCACTTAAAATTTAGGAAGATACACTATTCCAAGTTTTAGACACTAGAATGATCACCTCGAGAACCGGACCCTACACTTGGGGAAATGTAGGCAAAGTAGTGTTAGTATTAAAAGTGCACTAAGTATGATAGCCATGCATAGATACATTGAAAACATGAAAAAAGGGACATTTCATTTGAAAGCATGCAATTTACCAAGTTTAAACATCATTATAAAGATAGTGAAAAGCATGAATCATAAACATAGCCAATACATTGATATTATAACATAAGAGAAACACTTCATAAATAACCTCAAAGCATACTTGTTGGAATAACCCTCAAAATAAAGTAGGATAAAGTAGAGCCTCACATGGGTTTTATGCATTAATAACTTTTCAAAATAATTAATAATAGCCTTTTAAGTCCGTTTTAAAGAGTTTGGAAGTCAAACATCAAGGGACGACCAAGATGTTCGAAAACTAGTCATTTACGTGTTGGTGTGTTCTGGTATGTTGTTCATGTTTTTATGTGGTGTTTGGAGTCTAAAATCAGTGGAGGTGACCCTAGTGTCTTAATAAATATTTTTAGGGTCAAAACTTTTGGATACAACTCCCCGGGGGCCACCCTAAGGGTCCCCGAGGAGGACCCCAACCTTGGCCAAGCAAGCTGCCAAGGCAGCTTGAAGTTGTGCTTGGAGGGAGCCTGTCCGCGTCGTGGACTAGCTCCACCAAGGGCCAAATGATTGGTCCGTGTCGCAGACTCTTCTACCTCAAATTTAATTTCTAGAAACTTGTAGGAACACTTCCGCGTCGCGGACTTGTTTTCTGACGAAATCTGTGAAAAGAAAACTCAAGTTTGACTTATTTAAAATGTCCAACTAAGTGAGTGGTAGTTTGGGTACTTTGGAGAATTATTATAAACGGTTATTCTACCTATTTTAGGGTATTTTAAGTTGTTTAAAACCCCAAAACCTAGAATTACACCCCATTCTTCAAATTGACCCTTCCCTCTCAAAATAGATTCTCTCAAAAACCCTATTGAAGACCTTGATGAAGCTCAAGCCAGAGGATGGGTTTTCAACTGATTTCTTCTTCAATTTGATGGGTCTTCAATAAATAAGGTATGGTGACTCTTGATTCTTGAATAACCTCTCATTTAAGGAGTTCTATCAAAGATTTTAAAAAGTGATTCAAAGACCAAAATTCCCAATTTTCAATCTAAACATGGGTTCCTTGTCAAACGATTTTCTAAATCATTATATTGATGAATTAATGTGGAATTAAGGTATTTAATATAATTTTCAAAGGAATTCTTAAAGAACCCATGATCCCCAAATTCTCTAACGTTGGCCTATGATGTGGGTCTTTGTGAATTTGATCTCTATTTGTGAATTTATGTTTAGATTAGATTGTATTGATATTTCCTATGATTATATATACTTATTCATGCTGAATTATTGGTATATTGATGAGTTGAGAATTATGGCCTTATGGGAAAAGTTATGGGTTGATCCCTTTGTTTATAGAATTGTACTTAGATTGTTTTTATGTTATTGACTTACCTTGTTGATTCCTATTACTATCTATTTCAATTGGTTATGAATTGTTGAGGATTGATCCATGGTGATCATGGCTTGGAGAATTGGCAAGTTGACCTAATTTCTAGTCTATAGTATGAGAATTGATGTTGTGTGGTCTGATCCACTTATGGTGGAGGTGTTCACTCTTTGTCTATCTATGCATGTTGAGATCATGGCCTTGAAGACAATAGATATTAAGTGAATTGATGTTTATGGTGCATATGTTTATGAAGTTATGCTATAAAAGTTATGTATGAAATCCTCAATACTAGCATGATGTTTAAAGTGTGTTGATGATGAGGAGTATAATGTGAATGATAATGTTAGGGATACGGTGTGGTCTACAGGATTGATTATGTTAGGTACTATTGTGGAATGACCCATACCTATATGACCCCTATACGAATATTTGATCACATACAGGTTAGGAGTACCTATTCAATATTGAATGAATCCTTGTCTCCTATGATGAAGTGTGGGTGTGTAGTCTAGAATCCCTAAGGGATTTATATGTGAATTGTGAATGTGTGGTGATCCGTTGATGGGAAGTGTACTCAATGTCAATGTTGTTGCTATTATGTCACTATAAGGACGAATATGCACACACACACTCTACATGTATATGTATGAATATGATGTGTTATGGTGTCTATTGAAAGGTTAACTCTTATATGCACCCTTACATCTTATTATGCATGCAAAGTGTATGATTAGCAAGGTATGAATATGTGTCGTATAAAGGTGTTTATGTGAAAGGCTTTCTCACATATGTACACACACATGAATGAATGAATAAGGTTTATGATAATCAAGTGAAAGTGAGTCTCTTGAAAGGTTTCCTCAATTGTACTCTAAACTAGACTATGTTATGAATATGGCATAACTTTGTGAAAGGTCATTCTCACATAATGTATGTTCTATGATGACAGGTCATTCTCATCTTAGAAACCTTTGAGCTATATGATATGAGGGATTAAGTCCCAAAAGCCTACTTTATGAACTAATATTAAATAAAGGCTTAAAGATGTTTAAAAAGGGAGTTGGAGCTTAGCACCGAGTGAACATGAAAAATGAGAGTAGGGGCTTCACGTTTAGCAAGTCCGGCTTCCCACAAGAGAACCTTCACCTTTAGCAAGTCCGGGTTCTCAACATATATGTTGTCTCATGAGATGGGAACCTCCATGCTTAGTAAATCATGGTTTTCTAGTAGCAATCTCCTTGTTTCATAACTACGTGCCCCCGTAGGTATTAGCTTAGTGGATCCACTAGATAGCTATTACGTATGTAGGTCCCTACTTTAGCAAGTAGTACCTTCTCTTTTTGGTGTGGGAGAAGAACATCGGATTCCATGTAGCTCACATGGTCTATGTCGGTTATGGCAGTGTCTCCCGAAGGTTAAGAAATGAACTAAGATAAGAATATGAACTCTAGTTATGATTTCTTGAAGAGTTACTTAGTGTAGGTAGGACTATGGACCCTACTTATGCATTGCACAAGTGGACTCTAAGGGAGGTTATGGTTAGGCTCTTTATGTAACGAAGACTATGGTCTATGTATGTTAATATGAAAGCATGTTAAGCTTGACTTTATCTATGTCAAGACATGATGGATGATTATGCATGTGAATTACACTTATCACTTCTTAATGGGTTTGCTTTGTATATGTGGGGGTATGGGACTCCATGTGTACATTGCACAAGTGAGCTTGTGAAGGGGGTTGTGAGGGTGGTTTACCTATGATATGAAATAAATGGCTTATCACTAATGATGTAGTAAAGGAATGAGTCCTTATATGATGTTATGAAATATGTTGATCTTATGTCTAATGTTAAATGAAGATGTTATGACTTGTTGAATATGATGTGCCTAGTCTATGGTGGATTCCTAGGAACATTTGGTGGGAGTAGTATTATGGGATGTTACTTGCACATAGCACTAGTGTGACTTGGGGTTTTTCCTAGGTGATGGTTCCTATGTGGAGACTATGTTTTATGGTGTGCTTATGACTCTATGAATATATGTGGTTGGATTGATGAAGGCTATATGTAAGTTCACCTTTGGTAACCTTAAGGCAATACATTGCACCAAGTATTCCCTAAGGGTTGCTTGAGGAAAGGAGTTAATATAAAGAGGAAGGTAATGTATTATATGCATTGAATGTGCCTAAAATGTTATAAGTGGCTCTATGTACTATTATGAATGATTTTCGTGTGTATTATGATGTATGAAGTTTATATTGTGCCTACGTACTAAATGTTCTTGAAGTTTCTCTAAAACGGCATGATGCATAATTTCCAACTAAATGCCCTTTTAAAAGCATGTTTTGCATGGTTATCATACTTAGTGCATTCTTGTACTAACACCATTATTCTTCATCTTTTACACCTAGTGTAGGTGGTGGTGGCTAAAGGGCCTTTCCTAGAAGTGATGAGCTTGGCTTACTATTCCCAAGTTCGGGTGTGTCCTTAAAGATTCAAGGACCTTTATGTTAAAGAGTTTCCTTAAGTTCTATGTACTAGAAAGTAGTTTCTTTTGTATTGTAAGGTTGTGTCCCTCTTGTGTTGCAATCATGTTTTAAGATGGTTACCTTGAGACGTAGTCTATAATTTTTGTATTAAAGGTTTAATGAGGCGAATTTTAAGTCTTGTGTTATATTATGGAAAAGTTTTAAATTTTCCGTTGTTTTCTATGACAAATGCTATGACGAATGCTAAGGGCTTGTATACTACCTCCGAGAAGTCGAATACACTGGTAACGACTAGGGTTTCTCTCGGGTCGTTACAAACTTGGTATCAGAGCATAAGATTATGAAAATGGTCTTAGGATTCAACGTCTCATGAGCCACGTCTAGTAGAGTCTCTTTCATCGGTGTGAGTCACGACACATCTATGAGCGAGAAGCTATAGAACGATGGAAGTTTCACTTTATTCATTACTCTTTTGTCGTACCGTAGAGCTTAACTCCATATGATCTCTCTCTCTTATTTTCCCTTGTTTGGTGGTCTTCTAGATGTGATTACTTGGAAGGGGTAATGTTGCAAGTATCGAGGGAAGAAAAGGTGAGCTTTAATGCTTATTATGATGTGGTGACTATCTAAGTATATATGAAGGTAGATTTGGAAATCGTATTGTGATGCCAATCATGGCTATATGTGATCTATGAGGTTGGAAGCATTACGTTGAAAATGTTGTATGGTGGTGTAGTTTTCATATGATAAGAGTCGCTATGGTAAGAATGAAATCCTTTTTAGGATGATTAGTTGCTTTATAGTGATGGGTAATGATAGCAGAAAGTTCTGGTGTAGATTTGAGGAGTTTTGAAGGAATGTGGTAGCCTGTGTGAGTTGAAAGTTGTTTTTTTCTTATGAGTGACGCTTCATGGTTGTCCTTGTATGAATCAGAGTTCTTGTGTATGCTTGCCCTAAGAACAGAAAAAAGGGCTTTGTTCTATTGAGTTGGGACCCCTCCGCGTAGCGGACGTGTCGCAGACTCTTCTACCGCAAAATTTAATTTCCAGAAACTTGTGGGAACACCTCCGCGTCGCGGACTTGTTTTCTGACGAAATCTGCAAAAATAAAACTCAAGTTTGACTTATTTAAAATGTCCAACTAAGTGAGGGGTAGTTTGGGTACTTTGGGGAATTATTATAAACAATTATTCTACCTATTTTAGGGTATTTTAAGTTGGTTAAAACCCCAAAATCTAGAATTACACCCCATTCTTTAAATTGACCCTTCCCTCTCAAAATAGATTCTCTCAAAAACCCCATTGAAGACCTTGATGAACCTCAAGCTAGAAGATGGGTTGTGAACTGATTTCTTTTTCAATTTCATGGGTCTTCATTAATTAAGGTATGGTGACTCTTGATTCTTGAATAACCTCTCATTCAAGGAGTTCTATCAAAGATTTAAAAAAGTGATCCAAAGACCAAAATTCCCAATTCTCAATCTAAACATGGGTTCCTTGTCATACAATTTTCTAAATCATTATATTGATTAATTAATGTTGAATTAAGGTTTTTAAGATAATTTTCAAAGGATTTCTTAAAGAACCCATGATCCCCAAATTCTCTAAAGTTGGCCTATGATGTGGGTCTTTGTAAATTTGATCTCTATTGGTGAAACTATGTTTAGATTAGATTTTATTAATGTTTCCTATGATTATCTATAATTATTCATGTTGAATTGTTGGTATATTGATGAGTTGAGAATTATGGCCTTATGGGAAAAGTTATGGGTTGATCCCTTTGTTTATAGAATTGTACTTAGATTGTTTTTATGTTATTGAATTACATTGTTGATTCCTATTACTATCTATGTCAATTGATTATGAATTGTTGAGGATTGATCCATGGTGATCATGGCTTGGAGAATTGGTAAGTTGACCTAACTTCTATTCTAAAGTATGAGAATTGATGTTGTGTGGTTTGATCCACTTAAGGTGGAGGTGTTCAATTCCTGTCTATCTATGCATATTGAGATCATGGCCTTGAAGGCAATAGATGTGAAGTGAATTGATGATTATGATGCATATGTTTATGAATTTATGCTACAAAGGTTATTTATGAAATCCTCAGTGCTAGCATGATGTTTAAAGTGTGTTGATGATGAGGAGTATAATGTGAATGATAATGTTAGGGATAAGGTGTGGTCTACATGATTGATTATGTTAGGTACTATTGTGGAATGACCCCTAACTATATGACCCCTATACGAATGTTTCATCACATACATGTTAGGAGTACCTATTCAATGTTGAATGTGTCCTTGTCTCCTTTGATGAAGTGTGGGTGTGTGGTCTAGAATCTCTAAGGGTTTTATATGTGAATTGCTAATGATTTGGGGACATTGTGAATGTGTGGTGATCTCTTGAAGGGACGTGCACTCACTGTCAATATTGTTGCTATTATATCACTATGAGGACTAATATACAGACACACTCTACATGTATAGCTATGAATATGATGTGTTATGGTGTCTATTGAAAGGTTAACTCTTATATGCACCCTTATATCTTATTATGCATTCAAAGTGTAAGATTAGCAAGGTATGAATATGTGGTGTATAAAGGTGTTTATCTGAAAGGATTTCTCACTTATGTACACACATACATGAATGAATGAATAAAGTTTATGATAATCTAGTGAAGGTGAGTCTCTTGAAAGGTTTCCTCAATTGTACTCTAACGTAGACTATGTTATGAATATGGTATGACTATGTGAAAGGTCATTCTCACATAATGTAGGTTCTATGATGAAAGGTCATTCTCATCTTAGAAACCTTTGAGCTATATGATAAGAGGGATTAAGTCCCTAAAGCCTACTTTATGAATTAATATTAAATAAAGGCTTAAAGATGTTTAAAAAGGGAGTTGGAGCTTAGCACCGAGTGAACATGAAAAATGAGAGTGGGTGCTTCACGTTTAGCAAGTCTGGCTTCCCACAAGAGAACCTTTACGTTTAGCATGTCCGTGTTCCCAACATAGACGTTGTCTCATGAGATGGGAACCTCCACGCTTAGTAACTCAAGGTTTTCTCGTAACAATCTCCTTGTTCCATAACTACGTGCCCTCGTAGGTATTAGCTTAGTGGATCCACTAGATAGCTATTATACATGTAGGTCCTACTTTGGCAAGTAGTACCCTCTCTTTTCGGTGTGTGAGTTGAACACTGGATTCCATGTAGCTCACATGGTCTAAGTCGGTTATGGCAATGACTCCAGAAAGTTAAGAAATGAACTAAGATAAGAATATGAAATCTAGTCATGATTTCTTGAAGAGTTACTTAGTGTGGGTAGGAGTATGGACCCTACTTATGCATTGCACAAGTGGACTCTAAGGGAGGTTATGATTAGACTCTTTATGTAATGAAGACTATGGTCTATGTATGTTAATATGAAAGCATGTTAAGCTTGACTCGTTTTGCTTCCACCAGAGTTGACCATTTGCCTAGAGTATCCTCTGATCACTCTCCTCTAGTAATCTTCTTAGAAGATTATAATACTCGCAGGCCTGGGGTCTTTCGTTTCCAAAGAATGTGGATTCGGCATTCTTATTTTATCTATGTGAAGACATGAAGTATGATTATGCATGTGAATTACACTTATGACTTCTTAATGGGTTTGCTTAGTATATGTGGGGGTGTGGGACTCCATATGTACATTGCACAAGTGAGCTTGTGAAGGTGGTTGTGAGGGTGGTTTACCTAAGATATAAACTAAATGGGTTATGATTAATGATGTAGTAAAGGAATGAGTCCTTATATGATGTTATGAAGTATGTTGGTATTATGTCTAATGTTAAATTAAGATGTTATGACTTGTTGAATATGATGTGCCTAGTCTATGGTGGCTTCCTAGGAACACTTGGTGGGAGTAGTATTATGGGATGCTATTGCACATTGCACTAGTGTGACTTGGGGGTTGTCCGAGGTGATGATTCCTATGTGAAGACTATGTCTTATAGTGTGCTTATGACTCTATTAATTTATGTGGTTGGATTGATGAAGGCTATATATAAGTTCACCTTTGGTAACCTTAAGGCAATACATTGCACCAAGTATTCCCTAAGGGTTGCTTGAGGAAAGGAGTTAAGATAAATAGGAAGGTAATATAGTGTATGCATTGAATGTGCCTAAAATTTTATAATTGGCTCTATGTGCTAATATGAATGGTTTCTGCGTGTATGATGATGTATGAGGTTTATATTGTGCCTATGTACTAAATGTTCTTGAAGTTTCTCTAAAAAGGCATGATGCTTAGTTTCCAACTAAATGTTCTTTTAAAAGCATCTTTTGTATGGTTACCATACTTAGTGTATTCTTGTACTAACACCATTCTTCTTCATCTTTTACACCAAGTGTAGGTAGTGGTGCCTAAAGGGCCTTTCCTTGAAGTGATGAGCTTGGCTTACTATTCCCTATTTCGGATGTGTCCTTAAAGATTCAAGGACCTTTATGTTAAAAAGTTTCCTTAAGTTCTATGTACTAGATAGTAGTTTCTTTTGTATTGCAAGGGTTGTGTCCCTCTTGTGTTGTAGTCATGTTTTAAGATGGCTACCTTGAGACGTAGTGTCCAAATTTTGTATTAAAGGTTTAATGAGGTGACTTTTAACTCTTGTGTTATATGATGTAAAAGTTTTAAATTTTCCGATGTTTTTCTATGATAAATGCTATGACGAATGCTAAGGGCTTGTATAAGACCTACGAGAGGTCAAATACTACGGTAACGACTAGGGGGTATTCTCGGGTCGTTACAAACTTGGTATTAGAGCATAAGGTTATCAAAATGGTCTCAGGATTCAACGTCTTATGAGCTCTAGTAGAGTCTTTTTCATCGGTGTGAGTCGTGACACATCTATGAGCAAGAGGCTATAAGACGATTGAAGTTTCACTTTTTTCATTACTCTTGTGTCGTGCCGTAGAGCTTAACTCCATATGATTTCTCTCTCTTTCTTATTTTCCCTTTACCGGTGGTCTTCTAGATGTGATTACTTCGAAGGGGTGATGTTGCAAGGATCGAGGGAAGAAAAGATGAGTTTTAATGCTTATTATTATGTGGTGACTATCTGAGTATATATGAAGGTAGATTTGGAAATCGTATTATTATGCCAATCATAGCTATATGTGATCTATGAGGTTGGAAGCATTACATTGAAAATGTTGTATGGTGGTGTAGTTCTCGTATGATTAGAGTCGCTATGGTAAGAATGAAATCCTTTTCAGGATGATGAGTTGCTTTATGGTGATGGGTAATGATGGTAGAAAGTTATGGTGTAGATTTTAGGAGTTTTGAAGGAATGTTGTAACTAGTGTGAGTTGAAAGTTGTTTTTTTCTTATGAGTGATGCTTCATGGTTGTCCTTGTGTGAATCAGAGTTCTTGTGTAGGCTTGCCCTAAGAGCGGAAAAAGGGGCTTTGTTCCATGAGTTGGGATAGTGTTTTGCTCTAAGGTTAACTTGGAGAGTTGCATGTACCCCTTAGTTCATGGGAAGGACAAGAGAATAGATGTTGACCCAACTCTAAAGAGGATAGTTGTCTTGTAAGGTTGATCTTAACTATGGTCATTCAAAGAGGTTGTTTAGATAATACCTAGGCATGGTTGAGCGAAAAGTTACACCAAAGGTGATGATAAGGGTATGATGTGATAAAGAGTTGATTAGGCTAACCCCAAGTAAGGGATAATGTGCCTAAATGGTAAGGTTTTGAGTGCCCTTAATATTTCTACATTGAACTTCCTTGAGTTCTCCATGTGGAGAACCACTTTGGGTGATAGATATGACGTGGAGTGGTAGAGATACTCATTTTTTTTGGATTTTTGAAATCCTCGCCTAAGGGAGTATAGTGAAGATTTAGTGGAGAATGGTTCCTACCTTAGAGATGAAGGAGGTAATGATTAAAGGAGTTTGCATAACTTGATCTCAAGAGGGGGACATTATGCTTAATTGGTAAGCAATAGTTCTCTTAGTTACTTTAATATGCTCTTAGATGGGTTTACCCTAAGTGGGGGATGATGAGTGAGTAGTAAGGTTGTTAATATCCTTATCTTTTCCTTCTATTCTTATTCAAGATTGAGACCAAAGAGTTCCTAGTAGCTTGTTCATGTTTGGGGTCTTGCATATGATTATGAGTTGCATGATCTCCGTATGTTATGCAAATTTTTGAACGATTCTTACTACATAAAAATGGAATTTTTTGTAATAAACTTCATGTTTCTCATGTCAATATGCATCTTTTCATGGTGAATGCACTCTTGACTTCATGAGGAAGAGAGTATGAGCATGCTTAGGTTAGAAGTTGGAATTTCTCCTTAAAAGAATTGACCTTTGTGTAATGCTTGCTTATGAGTTTATGATGCCATGTGTGTATGTTGTGACTAGGAAAAGGTACTCCCTCCTTGAACATAACTAAGCATGGTAATGACATGTATATTCTTGATAGTATGATGATTAAATGATAAGACTAGTAGATGATCTATAATCATCATGTTAGGGTGCAACTAGTATGAATTGCTTAATTGCCTCATGAGTGGAAATGTTGATCATGTCTATGTGTGCACTTGAAAGTCATTGCATAATTGACCCTATGATGATATAAAAGGGGTAAATATCATGTCATGCTTAGGAGAAGGTAGTTCCTCCTATGAACATGAGAAAGGCCTATGTGGTGGATGCACTATGAGTCGGTGAATAAAGTTTCTACTTGCTTATGTTGCATGAGTTGATTTGAAGTGCATGCTTAAATGATTTCTTATGATAAAGTTGCATAATATGCTTTAATGAGATAGTTGGATGTTGTGTTCCTTTGGTGTTTGAAATGAGAATGATGATTATGACATGATTTCCTTATATGTGCATATTTTTGTGAAAATTCATGCTTAAGTTGTATATTGAGTTTGCACGAACTTTATTTTGCATGACTGAAATTGCACCCATAGATGTTGTGTGATGTTGACTTCATGAGAGTTGTAATGAGCATGCTTGATGTCGTCTTGTTAAAGAAATGTTTTATTGATTGCTTAATTTATATGTTGATCCTCATTGAATATGGAAAAGGTAGTTCCTCCTATACTTATGAGAAGTAAAGAGTTTTAAGCATAGTGATGATTTGGAGAAGAAAGTTTCTCCAATGAAATGGGAAATAATAAAGTTGATGCATAAGGAATTGGTAGCGGTGTTGCTACTCTCTTGAATTGCACAAAGTTGTTTTGAGCCATTTATGTGGAGTTGATGTTCCTCCTTGATGTGTGCTCTTATGTTGATGTTGTATGTTGTGTATTGTGAGCTGCTAGTTGGGTCATTAAGTCCTCAGAAGTGTTTTAAGTGTCATTCGAGAATGAATGTTCCTATGTGGGGATATTGTAACAACCCTAAAAAAAAGTAGGATAAAGTAGTGCCTCACATGGGTTTTATGCATTAATAACTTGTCAAAATAATGAAGAATAGCCTTTTAAGTCAATTTTAAAGAGTTTGGAAGTCAAACGTCAAGGGACGATCAAGACGTTCAGAAACTAGTATTTTACGTGTTGGTGTGTTCTAGTATGTTGTTCATGTTTTATGTGCTGTTTGGAGTCTAAAATCAGTGGAGGTGACCCTAGTGTCTTAATAAATGTTTTAAGGGTCAAAACGTTCGGATACAACTCCCTGGGGGCCATCCTAAGGGTCCTCGAGGAGGACCCCAACCTTGGTCAAGCAAGCCGCCAAGGCAGCTTGAAGTTGTGCTTGGAGGGAGCATATCCGTGTCGCGGACTAGTTCCACCAAGGGCCAAATATTTGGTCTGCTTCGCGGATGTGTCGCAGACTCTTCTGCCTCAAAATTTAATTTCTAGAAACTTATGGAAACACCTCCACGTCGCGGACTTGTTTCTCGACGAAATCTGCCAAAATAAAACTCAAGTTTGACTTACTTAAAATGTTCAAGGAAGTGAGGGGTAGTTTGGGTACTTTGGGGAATTGTTATAAACGGTTATTCTACCCATTTTAGGGTATTTTAAGTTGGTTAAAACCCCAAAACCTAGAATTACACTCCATTCTTAAAATTGACCCTTCCCTCTCAAAATAGGTTCTCTCAAAAACCCCGTTGAAGACCTTGATGAAGCTCAAGCTAGAAAATGGGTTTTCAACTTATTTCCTCTTCAATTTCATGGGTCTTCAATAATTAAGGTATGGTGACTCTTGATTCTTGAATAACCTCTCATTCAAGGAGTTCTATCAAAGATTTTCAAAAGTCATTCAAAGACCAAAATTCCAAATTTCCAATCTAGACATGTGTTCCTTGTCAAACGATTTTCTAAATCATTCTATTGATGAATTAAAGTGGAATTAAGGTTTTTAATATAATTTTTAAAGGAATTCTTGAAGTACCCATGATTCCCAAATTCTCTAAAGTTGGCCTATGATGTGGGTCTATGTGAATTTGAGATCTATTGGTGAAATTATGTTTAGATTAGATTGTATTGATGTTTCCTATGATTATCTATACTTATTCATGTTGAATTGTTGGTATATTGATGAGTTAAGAATTATGGCCTTATGGGCAAAGTTATGGGTTGATCCCTTTGTTTATAGAATTGTACTTAGATTCTTTTTATGTTATTGAATTACATTGTTGATTCCTATTACTATCTATGTCAATTGATTATGAATTGTTGAGGATTGATCCATGGTGATCATCGCTTGGAGAATTCCTAAATTGACCTAACTTCTAGTCTATAGTATGAGAATTGATGTTGTGTGGTTTGATCCACTTATGGTGGAGGTGTTCACTTCTTGTCTATATATGCATGTTGAGATATGGCCTTTAAGGCAATATATGTGAAGTGAATTGATGATTATGATGCATATGTTTATGAAGTTATGCTATGAAGGTTATGTATGAAATCCTCAGTGCTAGCATGATGTTTAAAGTGTGTTGATGATGAGGAGTATAATGTGAATGATAATGTTAGGGATAAGGTGTGGTCTAGTGATTGATTATGGTAGGTACTATTGTGGAATGACCCCTAACTATATGACCCCTATACGAATGTTTGATCATATACATGTTATGATTACCTATTCAATGTTGAATGTGTCCTTGTCTACTATGATGAAGTGTGGGCGTGTGGTCTAGAATCCCTAAGGGATTTATATGTGAATTGCTCGTGATTTGGGGACACTGTGAATGTATGGTGATCCCTTGAAGGGAAGTCCACTCAATGTCAATGTTGTTGCTATTATGTCACTATGAGGACCAATATGCGCACACACACTCTACACGTATAGGTATGAATATGATATGGTATGGTGTCTATTGAAAGGTTAAATCTTATATATACCCTTACATCTTATTATCCATGCAAAGTGTATGATTAGCAAGGTATGAATATGTGTTGTATAAAGGTATTTATGTGAAAGGCTTTCTCACATATGTACACACACATGAATGAATGAATAATGTTTATGATAATCTAGTGAAAGTGAGTCTCTTGAAAGGTTTCCTCAATTGTACTCTAAACTAGACTATATTATGAATATGGTATGACTATGTGAAAGGTCATTCTCACATAATGTACGTTCTATGATGAAAGGTCATTCTCATCTTAGAAACCTTTGAGCTAAACGATATGAGGGATTAAGTCCCTAAAGCCTACTTTATGAACTAATGTTAAATAAAGGCTTAAAGATGTTTATAAAGGGAGTTGGAGCTTAGCACCGAGTGAACATGAAAAATAAGAGTAGGGGCTTCACGTTTAGCAAATCCGGCTTCCCATTAGAGAACCTTTACGTTTAGCAAGTCCAAGTTCCCAACATATATGTTGTCTCATGAGATGGGAACCTCCACACTTAGTAAGTCAAGGTTTTCTAGTAGCAATCTCATTTTTCCATAACTACGTGCCCCCGTAGGTAATAGCTTAGTGGATCCACTAGATAGCTATTATGTATGTAGGTCCTTCTTTGGCAAGCAGTACCCTCTCTTATGGGTGTGGGAGTAGAACACCAGATTCCATGTAGCTCACATGGTTTATGTCGGTTATGGCAATGTCTCCCGAAAGTTATGAAATGAACTAAGATAAGAATATGAACTCTAGTCATGATTTCTTAAAGAGTTACTTAGTGTAGGTAGGACTATGGACCCTACTTATGCATTGCACAAGTGGACTCTAAGGGAGGTTATGATTAGGCTTTTTTTGTAATGAAGACTATGGTTTATGTATGTTAATATGAAAGCATGTTAAGGTTGACTTTACTTATGTCAAGACATGAAGTATGACTATGCATGTGAATTAGACTTATGACTTCTTAATGGGTTTGCATAGTATATGTGGGGGTTTGGGACTCCATGTGTACATTGCACAAGTGATCTTGTGAAGGGGGTTGTGAGGGTGGTTTACCAGTGATATGAACTAAATGGGTTATGACTAATGATGTAGAAAAGGAATGAGTCCTTATATGATGTTATGAAGTATGTTGGCCTTATGTCTAACGTTAAATGAAGATGTTATGACTTGTTGAATATGATGTGCCTAGTCTATGGTGGCTTCCTAGGAACACTTGGTGGGAGTAGTATTATGGGATGCTACTTGCACATTGCACTAGTGTGACTTGGGGGTTGTCCTAGGTGATAGTTCCGATGTGAAGACTATGTCTTATAGTGTGCTTATGACTCTGTGAATATATGTGGTTGGATTGATGAAGGCTATATGTAAGTTCACCTTTGGTAACCTTAAGGCAATACATTGCACCAAGTATTCCCTAAGGGTTGCTTGAGGAAAGGAGTTAAGATAAAGAGGAAGGTAATGTATTGTATGCATTGAAAGTGCCTAAAATGTTATAAGTGGCTCTATGTGCTATTATGAATGGTTTTCGTGTGTATAGTGATGTATGAGGTTTATATTGTGCCTATGTCTAAATGTTCTTGAAGTTTCTCTAAAAAGGCATGATGCATAGTTTCCAACTAAATGTCCTTTTAAAAGCATGTTTTGCATGGTTATCATACTTAGTGCATTCTGATACTAACACCATTCTTCTTCATCTTTTACACCAAGTGTAGGTGGTGGTGGCTAAAGGGCCTTTTCTAGAAGTGATGAGTTTGGATTACTATTCCCAAGTTCGGGTGTCCTTGAAGATTCAAGGACCTTTATGGTAAAGAGTTTCCTTAAGTTCTATGTACTAGATAGTAGTTTCTTTTGTATTGTAAGGGTTGTATCCCTCTTGTGTTGTAGTCATGTTTTAAGATGGCTACCTTGAGACATAGTACTTCAATGTTTGTATTAAAGGTTTAATGAGGTGACTTTTAAGTCTTGTGTTATATTATGGAAAACTTTTAAATTTTCCAATGTTTTTCTATGATAAATGCTATGACGAATGCTTAGGGCTTGTCTAAGACTTCCGAGAGGTCGAATACGCCAGTAACGACTAGGGTTTCTCTCGGGTCGTTACACTTGTGCAATGCATTGATAAGACCCTATAAATCTCACCCATACTAAGTAAACCTCCTTAGTTCATCATTCATATTCATCATCATTAAGTCCTTGAAAACTCATATAAAAGCTTGTCAAGTAACCATAATTCATAATTCATGTTCATGTTCTTGTGGTCGTGGGAATAAGCTTTAACTGACATGAGACCATGTGAGCTATATATTATCACCCGGTGTTACCCACACCGAAAAGGGTTGTCCTGCTTGCCTAAGGTAAGACCATAATTTGTTAGCTTAGGTGGATCCACCAACTAAATATCATACTGGGGCACGTAGTTTATGAGATAAGGAGAATGTTACTAGAAACACAACCTTTCTATTGGGGGAGCTTCCATGTTAAGAGATTGCCTCTAGAACCCTGACCTTTCTCGAGAGAGAGCTTCCATCTCATATTCAATATCCACTCGGTGCTAAGCATTAATCCCATAGAGTACTTATTAAATCATAACTTGTTTCATGGAGGGATGTCTTTGACAATCAACCCAACTTAGTTCATTAGGATATATCTTGGATAATGGGTGAGAAAACCTTTCACGTCATGTCCACATGTAAGTATTAGTTTCAATTAAGTGAGAAAGCCTTTCAACCTAGAATCTTCATTATGTGAGAAAATTTTTCACATCATGTTCATTATGTGTTCATGAGAATAACCTTTCAATCAACACAACAACATTATCATAATCATGGACACTTCACTCTCAAAGTGTTCTTAAACTATTTACATAAATTTCATAAAACATGCATAATACTCATACCTTGCCCTTTCATGGTTCAAAGATCATATCATGTCAACACATCTAGAATTCAATACATTAGACATGGATATCATCATAATTCAAGTAACCCAATTACTACATGCATAATTTCATAACATTCTTATTTCATCAACAAAGACCCACATTTGAAGATCATAATTGAGAAATATGGGGATTTCATGGCTTCTTGGGGATAACAACATGAAAACCATAAGTAAATCATCAATTCATACATAATATAACATAATTCAATCATTAGAATCTATTTTGAAAGGAACCCATGACTTTGTAATCAAACCCTAACTCTTCCTTTAGTTCTATAGAAAAACTTTTTGGTGAGGATAAAATTTTGGGAATTGATTTGGGTTTTAGGAATAATGAGTTCAATGAATTAATTTAGGGGTCGAAAATCCTTATATAGGTGATCTAAATCAGGCTAAAATGACACCACTTAATATTAATTAAAACCGGAAAGACCCAAAATACCCCTAAGCTTAACCCCAAAATTGCTCCCAGGTCACCATTCACGAGACCACACTGACGGGCCGTGGTTGGACCCACGGTCCATGCTGGTGAACCATGGTTTGGGTTGTGGGAGTATGAATTTTGGGCTTGGACCTACGGCCCTACCCATGAGGCATGGACCCACGGTTCACTGTTTTTTGGGTAGTTTCCAAGGGTCCTCCTCAAGGTCCAATGTTTGGTCCTTGAGGGGTAATACCTTAACGTTCTAACACGAAATCCTCTATTTTTAGTACGGAGAGTTACATTCATGACTCTAACCCTCATGTTAAGCTCTAGTTTGGCTACTAATTTCCATTTTGTTACAAGAGGGGTCTTTTGGACTTACGTTGGCATGTAGTTGTGGGACTTTGAGGGTACACTAAACCCTAGTCCAACTTCATGCTAAGTCTACTCCGAACTGAATGTAAAGAAAAAAATTCAACAGAAGAACTGAGTAGCTCAAAATGCGGACATGCTATATGAGAATGCAATATAAATATACTGAAAGATATGGTATTTGAGTTCTGAAGCATGATTTTCTGACTGATCAGCTAAGCAAGTATAATTCATGAGTGTTGATAGTTATCACATGCTAAAGTTCTGAATTCTATTCATGTAACTATGCAAATATTCCAAGAGACATGATATTTAGATTGTGGAAACTAAAGCAGCTAAAGTCACAATGAATCTCCAAGATTTTGGAAAACCTACATTTATGAGAACTTGAAGAACTGACAAGATTCTAGGGACACAATGGGTTAAGGGAACCCACTAGTGAAATCTCACATACCTGATTATGAAAACTACGAAGAAATCCTTCAGATTTCACGACTGAATTTGAGAAACACCCTTGTTTGTTCTCGGGAAAATTTTTACTTCTTTTCTCTTCTTTTCATTGTAAGTTAGATGATTATAAGAGAATGAGGATCCTGGGTAGTTTCTGGCTAGATTAAGCTTTAGACTAAGTAAAATGATGTAGTTTAAGCATTAGACGACGTATTTTAAGTACCAAACGCCTAGAGGAAAAGACCAATGCAACCCTGACTTAAAATTTAACGAAGAGACTGCAAGAAAGGCTTCACAGGCCGTCTAGAGAACCACGGTCCGTCAAGTGGGTCGTGAAGATACTCTGCCCTATAAGGCTTTACTATTTCAAGCATAACATCTTACCCCGATCTTAGAGTAAGGCAAACTCATTGGCGTTGACAAGAGGATTCAGAGATCTTTAATTTCATAGGTCATAGGCCACCTAATTAATTTGGTGCTGAAAGATATGATAGTATGAGGTTGACACTAAGCTCGAAGTCTGATAAGTCTCCTTCAAGGATGAATTTACGGTCTGTGTAAAGCTTCATGAACCGTCAAGGTGACTGTGGTCTATCACAGTGGCCTTGGGGGTGCAACCTCACTTAAAACTGATGAGGTGACCTTCAAGACGGGCTTGACGGTCCATCTAAGGCATGATGGCCCGTCCAGTGGGTTGTCATGCTACACTGCCCGACAGAGCTTCACTAAATGAGTATAATTTATACTTCAGGCTCGATATTAGGAAAATGTGGTGGTGTTGGAAAGATGACTCAAAGACCTTTAAATTGATAGGTCTTGGGCCACCAAATTCATTTTGTGCTAACTGATGAGATCGTTTGATGTTTCCCCAACACTTAAGTTGTGACTTGGGTGCCACTTCCTTGACTAGATGACATGTATGGACCCCTAGATGGGCCGTTCAAGTCATTGCAGGCCGTCTTGGGCGCTGACTAGGAGACTCCTCCCAGGGCAGTCCTGGATGGTCACACCAGACATCCTTAACAGAATGTGGTCCCCTACACGGACCCTCTTGGATACCGTGAAGAGTCCATGGTCCATTTTGGATTCGTGGACTTTCCCAAATTTCCACTTTTACCCTTTCTCGAAGTCAGAGGTGTTACATCCCAACTAAAGAGTAATCTCCTAGGGGCGTATCAACTCTGTATAGGATAAGTCTAGGCCTCCAACCTGTGAATAGTTAATGATAAATCAATAGGAGCCACCCGCTAAAGACCATAAAGCCCAGATTTGTCACCGCATATGAAACTCCAAGGAGAGTCAGGCAACCAAAACTGTGATCCACCCTATTGGAGGTCATGAGTAGCACAAATCATGCAAAAAAATGGTGTTGATATGTTGTCTAGTAATGTCGAAAGTTAGTGCATCTAAGATTCCTCTAATATCTTAAGTAAAAAGGGAGCATGTCACCAACCCCTCATGAATGTCAAAATCTATAAATCAAGTGATCTAGGTGATACAACTCCAGTTAAAACATTTTTAGAATAAAATCTCAATTAAAATAATATTTCAATATGAATGATAATGATTTGCCAATGCATGAGCTAGGATCGTACCAAAACACTCGTGAGAATGAACAACAAATGTAATTCGCTACATCACTAGAATTCAAGCAAGTCACTAACGATCAAGTAATTATCAGTCCAACCAAACCACACAAACAAGGTTGGAAGTTCTAACATATTGTCCAATTGGTCCTCAAAATGGCCTCAGCCCTAACAATATTATCACAAGCTCAAGAAATGATACAACAGGCCTATCGGTAAATTAAAAACAAACATGTCGAAGAAGATCTTTCGAATAAATAAACAGGGGAAAACTAAAGGTACAATGCCTTATCGCAATCATACTACTATAGTCCATGATTGATTACAAATAAGAAAAATATATGGCTACGATATTCTACCAAGGTCACAGGTACCAACACTAGAAAAAGAACACAATACAAGCCCTACTGCGAGAAATTTTATATATATGAGGGTGATACAATACAACGTCAAGTGTCACGACCCAAAATATACCCTAAGGGTACCTTACACAAGCCACTTAGTATATATCATACAAGATAATAGAAATGAAGATTTTAAAATTAACATTATCATCCATAAAATAGTTTGACAACTTGAAAGTCTAACATAGTCTTAACAAGCCATCTAATAAATCAATAGAAGTGGTTGGGACGTAATCCATATACCACATATAATGTCTGAAAATAGAAATAAAGAAAAGTATGTAAAATTTTCTTAGTCCTAGAAACATGAGGACTCACCAATCTTCAAGTCAGAAGAGAGAGATCAACAAGACATAAGTGTGCGAAGTAGGAGCGTCGAACCCTACATTAGTGAAAAAATATAGGTGCAAGTATGCATTAGTACATGTAATGTACTAAGTATGATAACAATGCATAAAAGATATGAAATCACACAAAAAGAACTTTGCATGACATTCAATGACTAAGGTAATGCAAATGATAAGAGGTTAGAAAAACAATTCATAATCCTGTACAATGCAAGCTTAAAATATTTAAAATACTTAATGAGATACTTTAGAAGTAATCTAGCTCATTATTGTGGGAAGTTTACCATTAACCGGCAAATACCATGTGAGATAAACATGAAATATGGTGTCTATCCCACACCAAAAAGAGACGTCACACTTGCCAAGGTAAGGACCATAACTTCTAGCTTACGTGGATCCACTAGCCAAAACATTCTATAGGGACATGTAATTATGGACATGGAGATTGCTACTAGATATCTGCCCTGCACTAACGGGAGGACCTCCAACTTAATATCCCCTCGGTGCTAAGTAAGATCCCACGTAATATTCATTAATCATATTCATTTTATCATCCATGGAAAGGCAAAATTAAGCAACCAGTCCAACTGAAAGTTATTTAGAATAGCACCTTAAATTTGATTCACGTTAGGTGAGAAAACCTTTCAACCATATGAATCCATATGTGTGAAAACCTTTCACATTAATGATCATACAAACATGTGAGAAAACCGTTCACAATCTCAATGATACTTTCATCTAAAAGCATCCTCAATTCATTTACATCAATTTCATAAAGTCATGAATATTTCATAAGCTTTATCATGTGTTCATTGTCTAAAATCATGGGTCAAGCTTGGGTTCATGTGGATTACACTCAAAATCATGTAAATATTTCAAAATGAGAAATGCAAGTAAGCAACGGGCTACTTCCTTCCTTAACAAAACCAGTTTTGTTTTTCTAGAAAGATCCCCACGCTAAGGGTTGAACCTCTCCTAACGATCATATAGATCACCCATCCAAAAGAAACCCCAAATATTTGGGACCAAAAGTTGTTAGCGGTGACCATTGAATAAATTTCATTGGCTTGAGTTAGGTTAAAAACACGGAATGTCTTAGCATGGTCATGGACGTGTCAGAACGATTGGTAGTTGGTTAGTCTGATACAAGAGTTTAATCTCCTTACTCCATACTCTTTTTCCCAAAGAAAAAAAGAAAGAAGGGGATTGATTTAGTTCATGCATTAGAATATAGAAATTAATCAATAAAATTATAATTGAAGAGAACACATAAAGATTGAATAATACAGTAACTTTAAATTAAGAATTTAACTTGTAAATTGGAAGATCTTGGGAACTCTATGGAGGAAAGGAGCCCATAGGTGAATACTAACATACCTTAGTGATCAAGGCCCAAAAGCAATGGTGAATCAGATATCTTGAAGTGAAACCCTAGCTTATTCTTATTTAGCTTTAGAAAGAACTTGGAGGCAATTTAGGATTTAGGAGAATGAGTTCAGAATGGTTAGTTTTAGGACTTAAAATAATTATATAGGGCTTAGAATATGAGTTAAAATGACACAGCTTAGGTACTAGATGCACAGGGAAAGACTAAAATAGCCCTGACTTAAAAGCTGATAAGTGACCTATATGGCAGCATTTACAGACTGTTTATCCCTTCACAATCCATGAAGGGGGTCGTGAACAAGGGGGACAAAATAAGTGAGTTCCCTGAAATAGCCATCCAAGCCCTCTCCACGGTCCATTCAGGCCTCTATGAAAGGTTCACGATTGGGCTAGGATCTGTGGACCAGCCCGTTCAACCTACCCTACCTTTTTCAATTTCCAAAGTGTTATGATATCTCCATCCTTGGGAACAGTCATCTTTGAATGAGATCAAGCTGGCATGAAAAGAGTAAGGGAATGAGATCTAGCAACCCAACATGAGTGCAATTTCTTAAATTCACATAACTAAGGAAGAAAATTGACTCCAAGCTAAAACATACTCAAAACGTCAATTCATAAAACATACATGCAGGCATATGGAAACACAAGAATGACTAAGACACGTGAATCCTAAAGAAAGACAATAAGGAGCTAAATACATCAAGCTAGAGTAGGAATGCAGGGGAAGAGTTTAGGATATTGGGACATCATATCAGCCTCGGCCTCCCAAGTAGTACCCTCAACCATTTGATCCATCCATAACACTTTTACGAATGCAACTTCCTTGTTCCTCAACTTTAAAACTTGCCGGTCGAGAATCTCAACCAGACCTTCATAGAAAATATTTCCTTTGTACCAAGATTCTCTAATGGTACAACATAGGTCGGATATCCAATACACTTCATCAAAAAGGACATATCGAATACCGAATACCGAATGCACCAGCGATAATTTGGAGGGAAAATTTATTTCATAAGCCACATTGCCTAGCTATCCGCCTCAACACTTGATAGGACTTTTGTCAACTTTAAACAGTTTTCAACCGTTCTCTAATAAGCTAAACTTTTTCAATAGACTCATCAACCAACTAGGGACCTATCAAAGTAATCACATAAACTTAAAACAAACCTATCATAGATCTACGTCTCCTACCACAAAGAGCCTTAAATAAGTTATACCAATACTTGAATGATAGTTACCATTATATTTCAACTCAATCAAAGGCAAATGATCATCCCAATTACCCTTACAGTCAATCACACAAGCTCTCAACATATCTTCCAAAGATTGGATAGTACTCTCTGCTTTCCCATCGGTTTGAGAATGAAAGGTCGTACTAAGCTTTGCACGAGTGCCAAGACCCTTATGGAAAGATTTCCAAAATTGAGAAGTAAATTGTGTACCACGATTGGAGATAATGGATAGGGGCACTCCATGCAACCTAACTATTTCCTTTATATACAACTTAGCAAAATCTTCCACCGAAAAAGAAACTTTGACGGGAATGAAATGATTCAACTTCGTCATACGATCTACCATAACCCAAATCGAATCATGTTGCCACCGGGTGTAGGGAAAACCAACAATAAAGTCCATATTCAAGTCTTACCACTTTCATGTAGAATACTAATATCGTGGGACAAACCCCCAACTTCTTCTGATGCTCAACTTTCACTTATTGTCAATTGGGACACTTAGCCACAAATTTTTCAATATCCTATTTCATTTCATTCCACTAATAGGCCTCCTGCAAGTAACAGTATATCTTGGTGGTTCGCGGGTGAATAAAATACCGAGAACTATGGGCTTCAGAAAAAAATTGTTTCCTCAAATCCTCAAAATTGAGAATACACAAACGACCTTGATATCGAAGCACAACACCTTTCCTTTGGGTGAAAGACTCAATGAACTTTTTAAGCATTGCTTCCTTCAACTCAACCAAAATTAGATCAAGACTTTGCCTGGCTTTCACATCTGATATAAAACACGATGCTGAACTATTTTGAACAGCAATACCACCCTTTTCATAGTCTACCAATGAATACATAGCTGATCTAGTCTATGAACATCACGAACCAATTCTATCTTGCCATTGTCGACATGTGCAACACTACTCATTGAAAATCGACTTAAGTCATTGGCCACCACATTAGCTCTGCCTTGGTGATAAAGGGCACTCATGTCATAGTTCTACAAGAGTTCTAGCCATCAATGTTGCCTAAGATTTAGATCTTTTTTCTTGAGCACGTACTGCAAACGTTTGCGTTTGGTAAAGACATCAACATGGACACCAAATCTAGCTATAATGCCTCCAAATCTTCAAGGCAAAAACAACCGCCGCCAATTCCAAATCGTGGGTAGGGTATACTTATTTTTGTGAATCATAAATTGCCTTTAAGCATAAGCAATAACTTTCCCATTGTGCATCAAAACACATCCAAGACCAATCCGTGAAGTCTCAAAATAAACCACAAAACCATCTGATCCTTTCGGTAAAGTCAAAATAGGAGTCTAAGTGATCCTATCCTTCAACTCTTGGAGACCATTCTCACAAGCTTCTGACCATAAGAACTTAATCTTCTTTTCGGTCAATGTAGTCAATCGAGATGCAATTAAAGAAAACCCTTCCACAAACCATCTTTAATATCCGGTCAAGCCCTAAAGCTTCAAATATTGAAAGGGATAGAGGTCTACGTCAATTGTTAACTACTTTTGTCTTCTAACTATCTACCTCAATACCCTTACCGGAAATATCGGTACACACAAAAGCCACATATCTCAACCGAAAGTAGGACTGACTAAACATATCATGATATTGTCTAAATGCTATGTTCATTAAGTTGATGAATGTGGCCGGAGCATTAGTCAAACCAGATGACATTACCAAAAACACTTAATGACCATACCGAGTTCAATCCCTCTTTGAAATGTCACTTTCTTTCACCCTCAATTGGTGATAACCAGATCGGAGGTAAGTCTTAAAGAAGTAAGTTTCTCCATTGAGATGGTCAAACAAATCATCAATCCTTGGGAGAGGATACTTATTCTTAGTGTTAACCGTATTCAATTTTCGGTTGTCAATACACATGTGAAGTGAGCCATACGAACAAACAAAATGAGAATACCCCATGGGGAGATACTCGGTCATACGAAATCCTTATCCCACAAATCTTTCAATTGCTCTTTTAAGTCTTTAAGTTTTGTCAAAGCCATATGGTAAGGAGGAATAGAGATAGGTTGAGTATATGGAGAAGTTCGGTATTCTATTTCCCTTTTGGGAGGAAGACCAGGTAGATCATTGGGAGATACTCCTAGAAACTTATTTACAATGGGGACTGACTCAAGAATATTGGTTTCAGAATTTGCATCCCTTACCCTAACAAGATGATATATTCAACCTTTAGAAATTATTTTTCTAGCTTTAAGGCAAGAAATAGATTGACCCTTAGGTATAGAATTTCCCCCATTCCATTTTAATATGCGCTCATTCGGAAATTGAAACTTGACCACTCATGTTTTATAATCAAATGAAGAATAACGAGAATGGAGCCAATCCATACCAAGAATAACATCAAAATCCAACATATAAAAATCTACAAGATAACCATAAGTGACTCTATGGGATAAGAAGACATGATAATTTCTGTACTCTCCATGCCACAATAGATTCACCAAAAGGAGTAGAGAGAAAGGGTCTATCAACACATTTGAAGAAACATTAAATCTCATAGCCACTTAAGGAGTCACAAAACACAAGGTAGCACCAGGATTAAGAAAAGCATAAACATCTAGATGAAATACATTCAACATACTGTAACCACATCGGGAGAACCCTCTTGATCATGTCGAGTTTGAAGTGCATAGAATAGATTTTTCTTTGGAGTACTTGAAGAGGAACCACTAGAAAAAAATTGCCTACCATCTCTTCCATTAGTAGAAAGTTACGGACAATCCCTCATCTTGTGACCACTCTTTCAACAACTAAAGCAACTATCTGTACTGGCTATGTATTTACCTACATGCTTCTTTTAAAAGTTAGAAAAGTAGACAAAGAACTTCCAACACTATTTCCTTGTTGAGTCTTACGGTTAGACACCTTATCTTTGTTAAACTTTGGGACTTGAGAATTAGAGGAACCTTGGCCTAAAAACCTATTTTGTCATATAGAACGACAATGTGCATCGGACCTCAAATGTGAAAAGTCACCATAACCAGTCTTGGGCCTCTTTGTCTCCCTAGACTTTCCCATAAGTTTCTCCTCTTCGATTTGTGGAGTGATGTGTCAGGATTTTTGACTTATTCAAGGATTCTTATTCAATGAATTAGTGTCCTAAAAGCCTGTTTTGTGTTTATAGCAGATACCAAAGTTTTATTTGCAGTAATGAAGGTTTAAGAACAAGGAATCGAGAAAGTGAATCCTAAACCCTTTTCCAAACATTCAGCTAGAGAGAGTGAATGGACTAAGGCATAGGTTGTTCTTAATTGATTGCTTGTTGGTGTTCGAGAGAAACCAACGTGATTCGGGGTAAATTGTTCAAGAGAAAGTTTATCCCCATTAACGTCTAGCTTATTCACTAATTTACAACTATATACTAACAATTGCAATTACCCATTTATCTAAATTAGGGCATAATTGAATCACATCCCAAGAACCCATCTCAATATTGTTAATTTCGTGTTATTTGTTGTTGTTGTAGTTGATAATTACAATCAAATCCCCCCCTGATATTTGAAATTCGTATCACCCTTAATTTGAATTATGTTTTTATTCTATAATGTTTATTCCTATGAGTGAGTTAAGCATATTCCTACTTGTCTATTGATTCTCAAACACGTACCACTCCCTGTGTGATTCGACCCCAACTCATTTAGTTGGGTTATATTACTGACTAACGATCGTTGGCACTTAAAATTGGAAGAAATGCGCTTATACATGAAATCAAACAGCCAGGTCCATTCGCTAAATTCTTCAAAAAGCATGGCATATGTGCTCAATACACAATGCTTGGAATACCACAACAAAATGGTGTACCAGAAAGGCGTAATCGTACATTAATGGACATGGTTCGGAGTATGTTAAGTAATTGATCTTTACCTCTTTCATTGTGGATGTATGCTTTAAGGACTGTCGTTTATTTACTTAATAGAGTTCCTAGTAAAGCAGTTCCAAAGACTCCTTTTGAACTGTGGACTGGTAGGAAACCTAGTTTAAGGCACCTTCATGTTTGGGGTTTGCCCGAAAAAAGTTAGAGTTTATAACCCACAAGAAAAGAAACAGGATTCAAGAATAATCGGTGGTTTCTTCATTGGGTATCCAAAAATATCAAAAAGGTATAGATTTTACTGTCCTAATCATAGTACAAGAATAGTTGAAACTAAAAATGCTAGGTTCATTGAGAATGGTGAAGTTAGTGGGAGTGAAGAACCACGTAAAGTGGAAATTAAAGAAGTTAGGGTGAGAGTTACTCTACCTTTTACTTCTTTTAAAAATGTTGTTCCTCAAGTTCTTGTACAACCTAACAATCAACAAGAACAACAAATCGATTCTCCTGTTAATCTCAATGAAGCGATAATTAATGAACCTGCAGTAAATGTACCACAAGAAGTAGCATTATGAAAATCTGAAAGACAAAAGAGATCTGTTATTTCTGATGAATATTTGGTATACTTACACGAGTCAGAAATTGACTTGAGAATTGATACTGATCATGTTTCTCCTTCTGCGTTCTAATTTTTCTATGTTTTTCCTGAATGATTTTCTTAGGGTAGATCTAGTTAAGTTACTATGCTAAAACAGAACAAAACTATGTAGTTTAGGGGTCCAACGCATAAGGAAAAGACCAATAGACCCCTAACTTAACTGATGTCGGAGGCCACGGACAGACGGGAACGACGGACCATAGATGGACTGACGATCAGTTCTGGTCAATCGTCGATGGGGTTCTAGTAGTTGAAATTTGTGGTCCAACCTACAGCCCTGGACCACGGACTGTGGTCTGACCTACGGTCTGTAGTTCCAGGCGTGGGTCAAGACTTAGGTGATTTTTTTGGGCCTTTCTTGAGAGGATTGCAGATGGTGATCCATGGACCACCAGAATGGATTGTGGGTCGCCCTACGGTCCGTGGGTGGCAACCGTGGGTTGTACCTGCAACTTCTAAAAATCTATATTTTGGACTATTTTAGGATACGGGGTGTTACATTGTCTCCCCCTTGGAATCATTCATCCTCGAATGAAGGTTCAACTAGCTGAGATGGAGGGAGAGAGATGCATCCCGTACCACTAAACATTGGAAATTGATTTCTGACTGAGCTAAGTTCCAAGAACATGCAAATACACTGAAAATGCAAATACAACTAAAGGAACATAATGCTAAGACTGAAATTGTGCATGAATGACTAAAAAACTAAAGAGGAACTATTACCTCAAGCTGGAATGGAATCAGAAGGAAAGCGGTGAGCATACTTGGCCTTCATGGCTGTTTTTGCTTCCCAAGTAGATCCGTCTACGGACTGACTCATCCACAAAACCTTAACTGAAGCGACTTCTTTGTTTCTCAACATTCGAACCTGACGATCAAGAATCTCAACTAGTACCTCTTCATAAGTGAGACTATCCTTCACAGCCACACTTTCTAAAGGCACAATAGACGATGGGTCACCCACACACTTCTTCAACAACGAAATGTGAAAAATTCAATGCACTGCTGCTAGTTCGGTTGGCAACTCTAACTCAGAAGCCACTTTACCAACCTTTTCAAGATCTTGAAAGGGCCTATATATCTAAGACTGAGCTTTCTTTTCTTGCCAAATCTCATCAACCCTTTCATAGGTGACACTTTCAGGAAAACCCAATCATCAACTTGGAATTCTAGTTCCCTTCTCCTTACATCTGCATAGGATTTATGGCTACTCTGAATTGTCTTAAGTATATCTCTAATGAGTTGCACTTTCTCCATAGCATCATGAACTGAATCTGGCCCTATCAAGGCTACTTCACCTACTTCAAACCAACCAACTAGAGATCTACATCTATGCCCATACAATGCCTCATAATGGGTCATCTAAATGCTGGAATGGTAACTATTATTGTAGGCGAACTCTATGAGAGGAAGGTGATCATCCCAACTACCCTTGAAATCGATCACGCAAGCTCTCAACATGTCCCCTAAGGTCTGAATGGTAAGCTCTACCTGCCCATTTATCTGGGGATGAAATGTTGTGCTAAGATTAACTTGAGTAACAAGACCTTTATAAAATGACTTCCACAAATGAGAGGTAAAATAAGGACTTCTCTCCGAGATGATAGAAAAAGGAACCCCATGCAACCTGGCTATCTCATTAATGTAAAGTTTGGCGTAGTCCTATGCTGAAACTGTAGTTTTGACTACCAAAAAGTGTGCAGACTTAGTAACAATATCAACTATCACCCAAATGGAATCATGTTGTCTGCGAGTACGAGGTAAACCTGTAATGAAGTCCATGTTGATAACTTCCCACTTCCAAGTAGGAATGTTGATCTCTTTATTCATACCTCCTAGTTTTTTATGTTCTACCTTCAGTTGCAGGCAATTAAGGCACTTAGCCACAAAATCCGCTCTATCCCTCTTAGTGCCACCTGGATGAATAGAATATCTAGAATTATGGGATTCTACAAGAATCTGCTATCTCAACTCACCAACCTTAGGAACACATAATTGACCCTAATAGCGAAGCACACCATCTCCCCCTTGGAAGAAAACCTCAACTCTCTGCTGATGGATTGCACCCTTTAGTTGAAGTAGTATCGGATCACTGTCTTACTTTTCTTTAACCTCCATTACCAATGAAGATTCTTGGCCATTTTGAACTGTTACACCACCATCTGATGTTCTTATCAGAAGAACTTCTAAGTGAGCCAGTCTGTGAACATCACTTGCTAGCTCGTTTCTTTCTTATTCCACATGTGCTACACTACCCATAGATAGTCTGCTAAGAGGATCTACTACTACATTGGCCTTACCAGGATGGTAATGCACACTCATATCGTGATCCTTGAGGAACTCAAGCCATCTCCTCTGGTGATGATTCAACTCTTTCTGGATAAACACATACTGAAGGCTCTTATGGTCTGTGAACACATCTGTATGGACACCATAAAAGTAATGTCTCCAAATCTTAAGAGCAAACACCACTGCTGCTAGCTCGAGTTCATGAGTAAGATAGTTTTTCTCATGTACCCTAGGTTGTCTATAAGCATATGCTATAAACTTACCTCGCTGCATTAACACATAACCTAGGCCGACTCTTGATGCATCAGAATATATAACATAACCGTCTGACCCCTCTGGTAGAGTCAAAATAGGAGTTATAGTCAAACTAGTTTTCAATTCTACAAAGCTTTTCTCACAATCATCTGATAACTAAAACTTAACCTTCTTCTGCATCAACTTAGTCAATGGAGAGGCTATGGATGAAAATCCTTCCATGAACCTTCTGCAATAGCCAGCCAAACCCAAGAAACTTCTGATAGAGGAGAAGTAGGTTTGGGCCATTGTTTCAATGCTTCTATTTTCTGAGAATCCACTGGAATCCCTTTACTAGACATTTTATGCCCAAGGAAAGCAACTAACTGTAACCAAAACTCACATTTGCTGAGCTTAGCGAATAACTGGCGATCTTTGAGAATCTGCAGGACAACCCTAAATTGATTCACATGTTCTTCCTCATTCTTAGAGTAAATGAGGATATCATCAATAAAGACGATAACGAACAAGTCCAAATACTGCTTGAACACTCTGTTCATCAAGCCCATGAAAGCTGCAGGAGCATTGGTTAGTCCAAATGACATATCTACAAATTCATAATGACCATATCTAGTTCTGAATATTGTTTTTGGAATGTCACTATCTCTGACTCAGAACTGATGATAACCGGATCTGAGGTCTATATTCGAGAAATGACTAGCACACTGAAGTTAGTCAAGCAAGTCATCAATCTTGGGGATAGGGTACTTATTCTTGATTGTGACCTTGTTCAACTGTCTATAATCAATGCACATCCAGAGAGAACCATCTTTCTTCTTCATGAACAACAACAGTGCACCCTATGGGGAAATTCTAGGTTTGATGAACCCCTTATCTAGAAAATCTTTCAACTACTCTTTCAATTCCTTAAGCTCAGCTGGAGCCATTCTATAACGAGGAATAGAAATAGACTGGGGAACTGAAGGAGATCAATTCCAAGTCGATTTCCCTTTTGGGAGTAACTCCGGGAAGATCTTCTAGAAACACTTATGGGAACTCATTAACTACTCGAACTGACTCAAGAGTTGGGGTTTTGGATCTTGAATCCTTAACCTGAACTAGATGATATAGATAACCCTTAGAGATCATCTTCCTGGCCTTAAGGTAAGAAATGAATCGACCTATAGGCGCTAAGCTACTACCCTTCCATTCTAAGATTGGTTCATCTGGAAACTGAAAGCGAACAATCCTAGCTCTACAATCGACTGAGGCATAATAGGAATGCAACCAATCCATGCCTAGAATGATATCGAAGTCTAGCATTTCTAACTCTACAAGATCTGCTGAGGTGACTTTCTGGGAGACTGTGACAGGGCAAATTGTGTATACCCACTCCAGCTATGACTGGGTCATAACTGGAGTAGAGACTGAGAAGGGTTCTGAGAGAGTTTTCTGACTAACACTGAAGTTGACTGTTATATAAGGAGTTACAAAGGAAAGAGTAGCCCATAGGTCTAACAATGCATAAACATCTAAGTTAAAAACTCGTAACGTACCAGTGACTATATCAGGAAAATCTTCATGATCCTGGTGATCCAAGAGAGCATACAGCCTGTTTTGGCGATGACCACCCCTGTACCAGATGAGTTACCTTTCTGAGTCAGGCGACCTGCTGGTGCTGCTTAAGTTGTGGACTGAGCTCTACCATTGTTACCTCCTTGAACCTATTTATAAGGACAATTTTTCAACATGTTACCAGACTGACCACACCTAACGTATCCTTCCTTTCCTTCAACACACTCGCCAGGATGGTTCTTACCACACTTTGGAAAAGTTGGGTAGGTTCTGGTGCTTGAAACATTCCCCTGAGACTTAGAGCCTAATGCCCTACCTTTCTAATCATTTTGGAACTTGGAGGATGGAACACTAGCTGATGAAGGTACTGGAGCTAAAGACTTGATGGAACTACGAGCGATTTCCACAACCACCCAATTTCTGTTGAGAATATTCATAGGTGCGTGTTCTAGCCTTCTTATTCTCCTTAGCCTATTCCCTAAGCTTGTCTCCCTCAACCTGCTGAACATGAGTTATGAGCCTACAGATGTTCATATTTTCTAGCAACTTGCATTCCTACACTCTTTTTTCACTAGATCAAATACCTTATACATGAACTTGTTCATTTGAGCCCTGGAATCGGACATCAAGTGAGGAACATACCTAGAGAGTTGGGTAAACTTGAGTCCATACTCTTAGATTGTCATAGAACCCTGCCTCAAATTCATAAAATCCTGAGCTTTTGCCATCCTCAACTCTCTTGGAAAGAACCTGTCCAGAAAGGTATCACTAAGGCATTCCCAAGTGATAGGAGTTGCATCAAAACCCCTGTTCTCTTTCCACTGAGTATACCAGATATGAGCTACTTCCTAAGCTGGTAAGATGCCAACTCAACCCGATCATTCCTAGTTATCTGCATCACTCCAAAGATCTTCTTGAACTCATCAATGAAATTTTGGGGATCCTCACCAATCTGCGATCCTAAGAACTCAGGAAAATTCATCCTAATAAAATCTCGAACTCTAGCTGTAGATGACCTAACATTAGCATTTGCCGGAACTGGAACCTGCTGATTATTTTGGTTAGTCACACTCTGAGCCAAAAGTTGAATGGTGTTCTAGAATTTTAAATTCAAAACTTCCTGATCTAGGATTGGAGGAGCTGTGTTAGCATTGCGTGCATTCGCATTCCTTCCATGAGCACTATGAGGAGGCATGATATGAAACTCACAACAAAGGATTAGAACGAGAAGTTAGATCATACCTCACGCACGATAAGAGTAACAAGGAAATTAAGTTTTTTTCTAAAACACCTTGTAGCCTCCCTCTCATTGTATGTGGTGCACTACACACCCATAAAAAGGGCACTACTTAGTGCGGCTTTTCAAACATTCTAGGACTCTTAAAGCTAATACTCTGATATCAAGTTTTCTACACCACGAGGCTACCCCCCGGATGCAGACACGGGACCTAGGATCAGGAGTGACCCCAAGCTAACCCTGCTGGAATATCATAAGCATACTAAAGCAAACTGAATCAATAAATACTGTGTGAAACCTAAATCATATGAATAATCTAAAATGATGGAGAAATACCCATATACTATCTGAATAAATGAAAACTGAGAGTTTGAATACAAATGAAAGGTCAAACTCCAACACTATAGCTGAATCTAGCTATGTCTGAAATAAAGCCTCTACTGACTAGAAATGTTGGGACATGCCCCAGCTAGGTCTAGCAAAAATTAAACTAAAGTTAAAAGAAAGAAAGATAATCATGTCACTCCTCCTCGAAGAATAAGTACTCACCAATGATGCTGTTGAACTGAAGATTGGGAACCGATCTATGCGTGATGTGACTGCTGAGGACCTGAACCTACATCACTAGAATATGTAGTGCAGAGTATGCGTCAGTACTTGAAAGGTAATGAGCATGCATGATAGAATAAAGCTGAACAATAACATAATTGAATAAGCAATAAAGCAATGATATAATCTAAACATGATAAGGTTAGTGAAAATACTGAACATGACTAAACTGAATGCAATGACCAAGTTTATAACATGTTGAGAATGAATACTGAACTATACTGATAAGATGGTCAATGCAATAGAATCTGACTGAACTGTGGAAGGAACTAATAACCGACATAAAGCCACATGAGCTAAATGTGGATTTTGATGTATACACCCCCTCGAGAGGACCCAATATAGCCTTGCTAGAGGTATAGAGACATGTTGGCGTGATCACTAAAATGATGCCCACAGAGGGGACTTATAACCTATGGGGCACGTAGTTCTGGGACTTAAGGGTGGCTGACCCTAGTCCACTTGGTATTAAGCTTCTCCCAATTGATTAGGTAATTAACATTTTATGACTGAAATGTTGTAATACAGGATAGCTCAAAATACTGACATACTAACTGAAAATGCAACATTAATATGCTGATAATGAAACATTTAAATCTAAGTCATGTATAACTGAAATATCTGACCTAACATTTGTAATTCATGAACAAAAAGAACTACATAGCTACCTTTCTGAATTTATGAAGGTATCTATGCAAAACCATACTAAAGTCATGATAATATGATTAGGAACATTAAACCAACTACTTCATAATGATCTGCTGAAATTCTAGAAACCCTAGGTCTAGATAATCTGAAGGGAATCAAGAAATTGATTGAATTCTATGGACCTAATAGGCGAAAGGAACCCACTATTGATATCCCACATACTTGGTGAAGATTTCCACGAAAAAATCTTTCAATTTTGGGGTTGAAACTGTCGAAGACTCATTGCGTTCTTAGACTAGGACTTGGTCAACTTTTCTCCTTCTGCCCTCTAATTTTTCTATGTTTTTGGTGAATGATTTGCTTACGGTAGATTCTAGTTAAGTTACTAGGCTAAAACTCACCAAAACTACGTAGTTTAGGGGTTAAACGACATAGCTTAGGGGTCCAAATCATAAGGAAAAGACCAAAAGACCCTAGCCTAACTGCTGTCGAGGGCCACAGACGGACCGTGGATGGACCGACAGTCTGTTCTGGTCAACCGTCGATGGGGTTCTGGGAGTTGAAATTTGGGGTCTGACCTACAGCCCTAGACAACGGACCGTGGTCTGACCTACCATCCATAGGTCTTCGCGTGGGTCAGGACTTAGGTTATTTTTCTGGGCCTTTCTAGAGAGTGTTGCAGATATTGATCAATGGACCACCAGAACGGATCGTGGGTGACCCACGGTCCGATGGTTGCACCTGCAACTTTTGAAAATCTGTATTTTTTTCTGTTTTCGAACACGGGGTGTTACATCAGGAGAGAAAGCGGAGTTAGCCACTTACCAATTGAGGGGTGTAGCATAAATTTCATATGAACAATGGAAAGACAATAGGTCGGTAGGAGCGGGCCCAATAGACTAGAATGGTTCAAAGAAGCATTCCTTGATAGGTTCTTTCCGCGAGAGTTGAGAGAGGCTAAGTTGGAAGAGTTTATTAACCTTAGGCAAGGTAGCATGCGTATTAAAGAGAATGCCTTGAAATTTACCCAATTATCCAAGTATACTCCATCTATGCAGATTCGAGAGATAGGATTAGTAGGTTTTTGACAGGGGTGTCAACTTGTTAGCAAAAGAATGTCCTGCGGCAATGCTCCATCATGATATGGAAATCTCATGTCTTATGGTGTATGCTCAACAAATGTAGGAGGATAAACTCAAGGATAAATCTAGGGAGAAAAAGAGGGCTAGGATGGATGATGATAATTCCTTTCGCGAGGAGTCCGATAGACATGGTCGCTCTAGGAAGTGACAAAGGTTTTTCGGACAAGGTTCTTTTTAATACTCCTAAGTATAAGGAGGAGAGGGTATCTAACCGTAACCCACAAGGAATTAGCAGTGAGTCCCTATGATCTACCTATGCTAGGTGTAGTAGGAGACATAACGGTAGGTGTTTGGCGGGTAGAGAGGGTTGTTTTAGTTGTGGTGAGAGTGGCCACAAGATGAAAAATTGTCCAAAGGCAAGGGCTACAAGAAGAGAGGGTAAATAAGTTGCCACTAGTGATCCGGATGAGACTGCTCAAAAGAAGAATAGGTTCTATGTCCTCCAAGCTAAAAATGATCAAGAGTGACCTCCTAATGTGACTACCGGTATGTGTTTCATGCTTTATTAGATTCCGTTATTGTTTGGTCTTTTTATGAATTAGTAGATTTGATATGATAGGCTTTGATGTTGTCTTTAGTATGAATGAGCTTCATTGTTGCTTTTATGTTATAGATGGTGCTTAAGAAGTCAACCTAGGCTTACTCCCAAGGGCGAGATGGTGTGCCTAGATAGCAAGGCCATTGGGTGTCTCTGTGTGTCCATGAATTCTTTATATGAATGTTAAAAAGAATTAAGTCTTGGTAGAAATGACTTATGTGCATTGTTTTGCCTCATGTTGTAGTGCATTGAGTAGAGTTTCATATAGACTTCATGAGATGAATTAATGAGCATGCCTTAGTTTGGCTCCTTGAATAAATGTTTTTTTAGAGTAAATTGCATATAGGCTCCATGAGTGTGTGTTGAGAATGTTTAGATTGAGATGGTAGTTCCTCTTTGTATATGAGTAAATATAGAATTTGCATGCATTTTGGGTTGATAGATGTAGTTCCTACTTCCCTTTGTTGCATTGAGTATGTTTATCTCAGAGTTGAAGTTTTCTTCCTTAGTTGTGTGCATTTAGATGTGTTGCATGCATGATGGGCTGATAGTCTAGAGTCATTTTCTTTAAGAAGTTCTTACAATCATCATTCGAGGACGAATGTCCCCAAGGGGGAGATAATGTAACTCCCCGTAGTTTAGTAGACAATCTAGGGCTAAGTTGAAGGCTACAAGTCAAGACCAAGAAGGTATGAACCAAGGCGAAGGGGCAAGAGCCAGGGATTCCCCAAGCTTGCCATGGAAGTGCCTTGAACCACGATAGCCTTCAGGCTCGTGGTGGCCTCCACGGCTCATGGGGCCACTCGTGGTGGTAAGGCAGTGTACCCTCCAGAGCTGCCCAAGAAATGGCTCATCTTTATGAGCTACTTCACGGCTAGTGGTGAGGATCGCAACTCGTGGGAAGGCTCGTTAAGAAGTCTTAGTTTGTGGAGGCCAAATACTTCAAGCCTTAGCCACTGCCCAAGGACCACGATCAGGACCACGACTCGTGAGCCCTGTCCTAGTGCTTGGCACCATGGCTTCCTAGTGAGGAGTCTTTTAGTAAATTCCTTTTTAGTTAGTTTTAAGTGGGGATCGTTTCTTTTGGACTTTATACACCTATATAAACTATTTTTAGTCTTTAACCACTCCAATTAAGTCATTAATTCCAAAACCCCAAAAGATCCCAAAGTTCTTCATCTCAAAAATCCGCTCTCTAGAAAACTCCAAGAAGAAGAAGAAGAAGAATCTAAGGTAGGTCAAATTCCTCCATTCTTGCATGAATTATGAGGGACTTATAATCAAGGGATTATAGCTTATTCATCCATGGATTCTTCCATCCGTGGATCCCCCTAGATTTCCCCCAATTGTGAAGATAAACCCCAATTCTAGCTGGGGTTTCTTCCTATATTGTGGGTAGTGTTGAGTACGAATCCAATTGAGTGGAAATTACTTGTTTATGATTGTTTTAGTATTGAATCATAATATTATGATGAATATATATGTTTTCCATGGTTAACCCTAGTCTAATTGATGGAATTGAATTATGTGGGTTTATGCCATGAGAGGTGAAATTGAGGATTCATAGATGATCTTCTAGAATTGGTGTTATGAGTAGAAATTGTTCTAGAATAGAAACATGTAGAAATTAATTGAACTAGATTATGGTATATATGATGGTTCATGACTAGAAAAGTTGAAGTTGAACCTATATAATGAATTGTGACTAGAATCACTTGATAATCAAGAATGTGATTAGAATGCGTCAAAATCTAGGTATGAATGATGATTGTAAGAAATAAATCTTTCAGATTAAGGTTTGTAGTTATGAATCTTGGTTCCTAGTGCTTTTAGAGTAAAGATAATATGATGAACTATGAATGTTAGAGCTTTGAGACTGAATTAATATGATGTGATCTTTTTGTGTATTTCTCACTTACACACTTAGGCATGAATATTCTAGGAGATGAAAGGTTCTCTCACATAGAATGATTCTAGGTTGAAAGTCTTACTAACCTAAAATGAATCAAAGCGTGTCAAACTTGAATAGCTTGAAGTTGTGACTTAAGCTCCCTTCATGAATAGCTTGACTTGGTAAGATAAGATCATTCTTGGTAGCTTGAGTTAGGAGTATTTCATGGTAGCTTAGGATTGAGGAATCATACTCTCATAAGGGTAGCCTGAACTAGCATTATACAATGCTTGTATGGTAGCATGACTTGGTTAGTCCATGACCATTTCATGGTGGCTTAAGATTGAGAAATCATACTCTCCTAAGGGTAGCTTACATTATCATCATAGGGTGCTTGTATGGTATCATGACTTAGTTGGTCTAACACTTGTTCATGGTAGATAGGAGGGAACACTTGTACCCTTCTTAGAATAGCTTGGACTTGCATGATTCATGTAGTTTCCATGATAGCTTGGTCTAGACTAATAGGGTGCTATTCCTTGGAAATCTGGAATGATAAATAGTAATCATTGAAGTATGATAGCCTAAAGTAGTACTTAGCATGGGTAGGCTTATGGGGTGTTATTCACGCATTGCACAAGTATAACTTGTAGCTACTTATGAAGTATGTCTTTTATGTGTTGCATGCTTAGCTTGGGTTGAGTAATAGTACTTTTCCTTGGTTGCCTTAAATAGGTGAATTATGACCATTCATGAGTAATGACTTGCCTTAGGCTAGTAAAGAGGTACTCTTCCATGACTATTATGTGTATGAGGGACAAGCCCAAATCTAAGTAGCATGTGTATGATGGAACTAGATTGCTTCAAGGAAGTAATGTGAGCATGTCCTAATGTGAGATTTGCCTATATAATATATGCATAGCTTGGAATATTGTCATAGTTGCCCTTCCTTGAATATGCTTGAATAAAGGTGAAAGTTCCCTTGTCTATGAGAGATAAGTTAAGGATGAGATCCTAAGATGGTAAGTATGATTATGATGACCTAAAAGTGGTACTTAGTATGGATGGGATTATGGGGTCTCATTCATGCATTGCACAAGTATTCTTTAAGGTTACTTGAGAACTAATTCTTTTATGATATGAAGGACTACAGAGTTAAATAATGCTTATATGATGTTTATGTTGGAGACTTTGCTTATGATTATGTTATTGTCTCTTGTGCTTAAAGTTTATGTTTCATGAAGTATCTCTTATATTGATGGATTATGTCTTATGTTGACTAACCCTTATGTTATGCTAGCTATCATATTTAGTAATTTTGTACTAACACATACTTTTGCCTACATTCTCACTAAATGTAGGGTTTGGAGATTTGAGTTCCATTCTTGAAGATAGGTTTCTTGAAGTGCAAGGAGTTGAAGACTTGGTGAGTCCTCATAGCTTCGAGGATGAAGCTACCATTTCCTTTATGTCTTTTATTTTCATGTCTTGAGACTATTGTATGGGCTTTTTCCCAAGAGTTATTCAAAATATTATGTTAGATAGTTTGAGACAAAAGTGTAGTTAAATTTCTTCTTCATTTTATAAAGACTTTGATTGTATGAAAAAAATGTGTTGAAATTCCGAACTTTTTTATTATCTTAGGTATGATATGCTAAGGTCTTGTATGAGACCCCTTCGGGGTCAAGTACGCCATGTTACATGTAGGGTGTACCCTTGAGTCGTGATACTTTCAAAGTAACCCGGACCGCTCAACGGTCCACCATGCAATAATTATATAGTAGGTCTTCTCAAAGAACTCAAAGCATATTGATAGTGTACCGATGTGGTACGTGAGAAATCCTTAGTTAATATACCGGCGTGGTACCCGAGCTATTCATATTTAGTGCACCGGTGTGGTACCCGAGCCTACAAAGAATCACAAATAATCAAGCATAATCACATAGCACAATGAGAAATACCACTTGAAAATCACAAGTCACAATAACAAGTTCATTGAATGAGATTATATGCATGATGTCCTTTCATATGTCTCCCTACTACTATGCATTGCACAAATGATACTACTAACAGTAGATGTGTATGCATACATAAACAAGAAACATACAACCATCACCTATATGCATAAACCAATATTTAGCCATTTTTTAGTCCTTACTAGGTGATGCTATTGGGTTCTTGTATTTCTTTTTCAATGGTTCCAGTCTGTGGAAAGTCGTGGCACTTCAGGAGGCATACTCAATTCTTTTATTAGTTTCATTACTGATCAGTGTACCTATCACGCTTAAAGGTGTTTGTTCTGATTATTTATTTGAATTGCCACATGGGTGTATCTTCTAGGCTGATGGGATGTAGTTAGATATTAGGTAGATATTTACTTTAAGGATATTTCATTCCTTACCTCATGTGTTTCTTAATAAGATTTCTTTTACTATTTCTTTTCTGTAACTTCTAGATATTCACTTTTCCACTATTCATTATTGTTTTAACTTTCCAAGATCAGTCGGCCTATGATGCCTATTAGTACATATTGTTTTGGTACTCATATTACACTCTATATCTACTTTGGTTATACAGGACTCTACACCAATTACCAACATTGATATGGAGTCAGTTGCAAGAGCACTCAGAGATGAGGGTGAGCTTATGATATTCTTCTGTTATGTATTGGCTAATCTCTTGCTTTTGAGACAAGTTTGTATATTTTTGTCCACTTTTGGGACTTGTACCTTTTTTTTGTAGAAACTATGTATATATATATATATATATATATATATATATATATATATATAT